>JARJDV010004322.1:0-17788 GCA_030264675.1 Anaulacaspis nigra
TTCCTTAACCATCAAAAAGCTGATTAAATTCCTCATAATGTTGGTAATAATCTTGCATTTCCCTTAAATAGATTTCGAGTAATTAAATCCTAAATTAGTGCATTTATGTCTGTTTAACGTATAGCCACGTAGAACGGCATATAAAACCGAATGCTAATCGCTGTACCGAGCTTGACCGCAACGTGAAGGAAATTGTTGATAAACGACGAAGAGTATTGAGAAAGTGCAAGGCAGTTACAATAACCGATGCAAAAATGATTACTACTGATAGCATAGTGGGAAAGGAGTGTTGGTGTGTAAGTAATTTAATGAATCGACACGTTAGTGATAATTGTGCCGCCGCAGACGAATAGTATTGCGGGTTGGGAAGGTTCAGCTTTATTGCATCACGATTCATTGGTCCGTTTTGCCTGCATTTCCTTTGTATTCTCTATTGTGCCTACTGTATAGTTAGTTATTATTATAATTGTATGGTAAAAATGATATTTTAGAGAATTCACCGATTGTAAGTCAAAAAAATATTAGAAAAATAAATTTTGACTAATCTTATCAATAAACGCGTAATTTATAAATGTGATGAGCGATTAAAGTAAGCTGGGATTCAAATATAAGTTTTATTAAATTGAAATTTTGAAATAGGGTTGCATCGGTTGCATTAGTGTAAGCACAGTCTAATTGTGGCGCTGTTAATAATTCCACCAAATTCATGCAACTAAAAAGTTAACCTATTAGTTCTTCAGTGATGGATACTGTGTTTTCTTTAATTGAATGAATTTGGCGATAATTTACAGAATTAAGTGAAGTGCTAATTTCAATTCATGTTTGTGGTATAAATACATAAGAACCGGAGATGTGAGTGCATACTCATTTCATTGATTTGTTTACGCTGTGGTGTATTAAGCTGTATCAGTTTGGAGGAGATTTCTTACTCAGTGGAGTAGTTTGTTGATGGTACATTATGCCGAAACCGATTACACCAAAGAATAAGAAAGGAAAAAGTAAGTTTCTTATATATTGCAATAGAATAGAGTAATTAGATAAATATTGTTTGAGTAGGCAGATCAAGAGTTTCCAAAGTTCCACAAACACCTGTAATACCAGCAACACCTGAACCTCTTACATATGAAGAAGCACAAAAAATGGTCCAATTTGAGGTGCCTGGATATAATCTTAGGGTCAATATCACTGAAACTTTAGAAGTATGTGATAGAGAAAGTTTTGCAAATGATGAAATTAAACTTGAGATTAAAGAAGAACCAATGGTGCCTTTACCTGAGGCTTGTTACTTGGAATTAGAAGATTACAGTATTTGTGATGCTCCAGCAAGGCCAAACGCATATATTCGTTTCATTGAGAAGAGTGCTGAGGAGTTGGATGGTGAAGTGGAATATGATTTGGACGAGGAGGATACTGCATGGCTCTCTATTGTGAATGAAAAGCGAGAACAATCTGGTTTGCCACCAGTTTCAGTTGATAGCTTAGAGTTACTAATGGACAGACTTGAAAAGGAATCATATTTTCAAGCAACTGCTAATGGACAGGCTGGCTCTGTGGTGGATGATGATGCTGTATGTTGCATATGTATGGATGGTGAATGCCAAAACACTAATGTTATTTTATTTTGCGATATGTGCAACTTAGCAGTGCATCAAGATTGTTATGGTGTGCCATATATTCCAGAAGGACAGTGGTTATGCAGAAGGTAGATTAATTAATAATTATCTAAGAAATAACATATTAAATCAGTATATTTTAGGTGCTTGCAAAGCCCTTCAAGGGCAGTTGACTGTGTCTTGTGTCCCAATCAAGGAGGGGCTTTTAAACAAACAGATAAGGGTCTCTGGGCTCATGTTGTGTGTGCATTGTGGATACCAGAAGTTCGGTTTGCCAATACTGTATTTCTGGAACCAATTGATTCAATAGAAACAATTCCAACTGCACGTTGGCGTCTTATTTGTTATATTTGCAAGCAGAAAAATGTCGGAGCTTGCATACAATGCCATAAAAACAATTGTTATTCTGCATTCCATGTGACATGTGCACAGTCTGCGGGTTTATATATGAAGATGGATACAGTTAAGGATAGTGGTGGTGATTCACAGCCAGTATTAGTACAAAAGATTGCATATTGTGATGTACATGCTCCACCTGATTTTAATGATGAAACACGCGAAGATATTAAACAAAAAATGAAAGCAGCACGTAAAATGTTAGCGAAGAAACGCGGCACAGTGCCAGTGATTTTAATTCCTACAATACCGCCAGAGAAGATACAAGAAATTGGTGCCTTGGTTACAATTCAAAAGAAATCGCAGTTTATTCAGCGTCTTATTGCATACTGGACCTTGAAAAGACAGTATCGCAATGGTGTGCCTCTCTTACGAAGATTACAAAGCTCCCAGGGTGGAACTCGGGACTCAAATACTAGCAACGTCGACACAATTGAGCTCTGCCGTCAATTAAAATATTGGCAGTGCTTACGCCAGGATTTAGAACGCGCTCGTTTATTATGCGAATTAGTTCGGAAAAGAGAAAAACTTAAATTGGAACTAATCAAAAGTACAGAGCGTTGCTGGAATGTTCAAATCAAACCTTTAGAAGCAAGTTTAAGTAAAGTGTTGTCATTAATAGCTGCAAAAGATACAAATGAAATTTTCACTGAGCCAGTTGATCTTGAGGAGGTACCTGACTATACAACTGTGGTTTCACAGCCAATGGATTTAAGTACAATGCGAAAAAAATTGGAAAATGGAGAATATAAGGATTTGTCCGATCTTGAAAAGGATTTTAATCTTATGATAAGTAATTGTTTTGAATATAATGACAAAGACACGGTATTTTATAAATCGGCAGCAAAAATGCGCGATCAGTGTGCGGTGATATTTAAACAAGCACATTCAGATTTAGAAGCAGCTGGATTAGCTTTAAACTCTGAAGCTCCTGCTGTGTCATCAAATATATCACCAGTTGTTGCAGCGACAACTGAAATAACAATAAAAGAAGAACCGGAAACCAATGTTTCTGCACAAATTCTGGACGAAATAGAAAACCACGTCAAGGTAATGTATACATTATTTCATCGCCTTTATCTTAAATTTCTTACTTTTCAGGGAAAAATGGGGCCGGAAATAATTACGAAATTAGAAGAATTGCTACTAAAAGCGCAAGGAATAAAACACAATTATCAAAGAATGAGGAGGATAAAACAAATTCGCGCTGAAATGCAGCGCGTTAAACGAATGATGAAACAAGCGAATGCGGAATCATCAGCGCAAAGTCAATCAGATATGGAAAATGAACCAGTGGGATCAAAACCATCATCTCAACCTAGTAGTGGTAATAAACAACAGATTCTTTGTGAACTGCCTTTAATTTGCTTTATATTGTAGCTGGCACATCTCCTTCAGGAGTCAATCGTCGAACAGCAGTTCTGTTAACTCGAAAAGCACAGGCAGCATTTAAAAAACCACCGGATGACAAAGAAGCAGATAATATTCCATGGTATCTAAATAAGTATATACCTAGCTAATGAATTTCTTAACATTGTCTTTGCAGCAAGAAGAGTAAATTAAAAGGCAGTACACCCCCAAAGGATATTACAAATAAAGTTATACCTGATTCGTTTCGCGTTTATAGAACGCGGCATAAAAGCTCCTGCGATGAGGAGAGTGATTCATGTTCTTCATTATCCACATGCTATTCACATGAATTATCTGAGATTGATTCAGATGAAGATGACGACTCTTCAGAAATTAGTGAAGCGAGTTGTTCAATTGAGGAAGCAGGCATACCATCTGAAAAAGAAGAAGTAAATCTTAGACCATTGCAACTTGTTTGGGCAAAATGTCGTGGATATCCATGGTACCCAGCTCTAATCATTGATCCTGAAATGCCTAAAGGTTATATTCATCATGGCGTACCATTGCCTTCTCCCCCTGGAGAAGTGCTTTCTTTAAGGGAAAATCACACTGACGATGTTTATTTAGTACTTTTCTTTGATGTCAAACGAACGTGGCAGTGGTTACCATCAGAAAAATTGGAAACATTAGGCCATGATAAAGAAAAGGATGAAGCCAAGGTATTTTACATATAATGTACTTCATTAACTTAAATTAATATTTATTTTTTAAGGTAAATGAACCAAAAAAACCCACAGATAGAAAGGCAGTGAAAAAAGCTTACCACGATGCTTTACACTATATTTCACAAACAACAACAGAAAACGGATCTTACGGTACTTAATTTAGTAATAAATATTTGAAGATTAACATTTTTTATAAAACATTGAGCAATAAATCATATTTAAATATAATTATTCATTATTTGTATAAACGTTGTGACATGTCTTTGTGAAGAAGGGTCCTCCGATAGTACATAGTAAACGTCTGATTTACAAGGAAGAGGAAATGTCGCAACACCGGGCCTTTCTTAAAAATAGGGGTTAAATAACAACATTAGTTCGTAAATTAATGTACCCAGTAGTGACGCGGAAGCTGGCGTAGCGGACAGGCGTTTACTTGTGATGCGGGAATCCTAGGTCCTAGGTTTCGGTGGTGCTCTCGGGGTCGATTCTTTTTTTATAAAATCGAGGACAAGCCAGAGTACAAATTTGGAGTAAAGTAATTCTATGTCCTGATTGGGATGTAGCAGTGCCCCCTTGCTAGGATGTTATCTTAAAGCCGGCTTGCCACTTTTGATTCCAAATTGGTCACTTAAAAATAATGATAATAAATCAGCGCTCAATGGCTGAGTAACTTCAAAATTTACGTCACAAACCGAGTTCTGTGGGTGACGAAAATCGGGAATGCGGAGGCAGTTGTAAGTCGGACTCTGTCCTAGTTAGTTGACCTGCCGGGGAGCTAGGCTTGGGTGGAACCGTTTGAAAACAATCTTAATTCGTTCAGGGTTTAAAAAGTTATCCTTCTATGCTTGAGGCCTATTGGACGCATTATATGTCCTGGTAAGGCCCCTAAAGCATTGAAAGTGCTGCTAAACTTCAACTTACACCCCAAGGGAATCGAACCCGAGACTCTTATAGCAAATACAAGCGCCTTACAACTTAGGCAATCGAGTGCAGTGACCGCACTCGCAATTTAAGTAGTATATATTTTGTATTATTAAAATTAAAACGTTGACAATTTGTCCCCAGCTGGAATTCAAATCCAACACAAGTTGTTATATGTTATACGCTTCGAAACATTTTAAAATACAGATATTTCTGAACCAATTCCTAGAACTCAAATAACTAGAGTTGCGAAGGAGTCTGTTTACTTTAAATTAATATACTTACTCCTGATACATAATCAGGTTTACAAAATTGAAGGCATATTTAAATTTGGGCATCCAAAGATATTCGATATTTTAACTACCTCCTCGCAAAAACTTAATAACTCCAGAACTTGACCTGGCAGGGAATCATTCAATCATTCAATTGACGAGCCGCGTTACTAATTACAATAATGTATAGCCCACACCTTAAAACACGTCAGGTTGCCAAGATATGAATAAATGGCCATATAATTGATTTTTTAAAATTATTTTTATGATTTAAACTCGTACAGTAAACCAACCGATTGTGTTCAAATTTGGAATGCTGACAGAAAATGCTTTACAGGCAACAAATGTCGCAACACCTGATCTTTCTCCAAAATACCTATTTTAATCCTGCTGCTCGTACTGTATTCCTAATCCTGATACATGTGTATTTGAGAGATAAATCATTTTAATCAGCGTGACCTGCACATTCTTATTCCAAATATCAGCCCAATAAGTTTCATGAAAGAATATTCTATATATTTCTGTTCACTTCTGCGGCTGTAGCTTCGAAATAAATCCTTCATCAATAATGAACTTACGCACCTACGTCCTAAACTTATTGACTTTTTTGTAAAGACTTAAAGACCGCAAGTCTCAACAATGAAAGGTACTGGAAAGCTACGCGATCCGCTGTAGTAATCGTTTTGAAAAGAGTGGACATTTAAATAAATCATTTAACGGCAGGCAGATAATGGCAAGTAGCAGGAGTCGTTACAATCAGCAGACCGTCTTACATGTACATACCAAATTTTAAATCGATAGGTTAAGAAGCCGGTCTTTGTTAGAAAATATCGCACAAATTCTTATCTAAAGATACTGACTTAGCATAACGTGGTTCATCACTATCGAGAGATATATTTCCAATATATTTACAAGATTCTGTTATTTTTTATTATGCTATTGTTATAATATAACAAAGTATACTCTATAACTATTATTTTAAATATGGAGGCCATAGCAATGAAACTTCAGCATGACCCGATTGAGGCAACCAAAGAAGATATTCATTTAGAAGAACTAAAAGAAAAAGCAAATTAAAAATATGTAGTGAATTATTATAATAAAAGATACTTACATTTCGGATTTTCTTCCCATATTTCTTCAACCTTCTTTCTAGTTGAACATTGCATTTGCATTAACGCCTTTAATAGACTATCCGTTCGTGGTTGTAAGTTTGCCCAGCTTTTTACCATTGTGCTCGGTACAGTTAAAAGTGATTTTCTGTACTTCTCCAGTTTAGGAAATACTTTTCCTTCAAGTAAAAATTTTGCAAACCATTTATACGCACCCAGCGCATCTTTATATTGTATTTGACAATTTGGTATACTCCAATTTTGTACTCCAAAAGAACCGTTTACAGTACACATCACAACTCCCAATGATTCGTTATAACTGGTATAAAAGTTCATTACATTAGAATAAACACAAATAATAATAAATATACTCACATAGGCTCTGGATCTGTAAGAGGCTCACCTAAAGTGCACAGGTGAGGTACTAGTTTTGGAAGCCACTCTACATCAATCGCCGTCACACCACGCATATACATTTTATTTGTTTCGTATATCTCCTGGTAAATCACGAAATCCGGCAAAACTTTTTTTAATATTGAACCCTGATGTAAGAACACTGGTTGTTCCATATTCATTGCATAGTAAGCATATTTATACTTAGATTTATCAGCATCATTTTTAATTTCTTCTGGTTGAATTTTGCGTGCAACCTGGTCACCCATACCAGCCAATAGAATTTGCCGCAGAAGTTTTGCTTGCAAATCGGTTGGAGGTTTCATATATGGATCAACCGATATTTTCACATTCGCAATATTCATCATTATATCATTACTAAGTTGATGACGAAGCTTTCGTATTTCGGATATTGCTTTCCATCGAAGACCGTTTTGTTCACAAAATAATTCCAAATTGCCTTTTTGAAACGCATATTCAGATGCACCAACTGCTCTTAGAAGGACCATTGGATCACCCAATAATTGCGAGTTTCCAGTACCACCCCATTGTAATCGTGTGGCGTACCATTTCTGGCGCACATCTTTGACGTCAAACTTTTCCGAAATCGGTGTCTCAAGTAGCACTTCCTGTACGGAAAGTGCAGCTACTAGAAGAACTGTATATGATAGTAGGTCGTGTTGATGACTTAATGCAAGCATTTTTCCATAACGTGGTAATACTGGAAATTTCGAAATTGCTTTGCCTAAAGGCGTAGGCCTTCCTTCATAAAGAGCTCCCAAAATTTCCAATCTATTATTTGCTGATTTCAGTTGCAATAAATCTGGTGCGGTTGGAAAAGGAAAATTTTGAATCTTATCAATGTTCATACATTTCATTTGCAAGAACAGATCATCAACAGGTTTCTGTTGAATTTCCGGTTGCGAAAATTTAGCGAAAGTATCATTAAATACCGCACTTGAATAAAGACGATAACAGTGTCCAGGTGCCGTTCGACCTGCGCGACCAGCACGTTGATCTGCAGATGCTTTGCTCGTCCAATTAATCACATAACTTGTAACTCCAGTAACTTTATCATAAAGTTTGACTTTTGTTTTTCCTGAATCAACTACATATTTAATACCAGGAATAGTTAAACTTGTTTCCGCCACATTTGTAGAAACTACACATAACCGACATCCAAGAGGCGGATTTTGAAAAACTTCCTGCTGCTTTTTCGAAGACAATAAAGAATATAACGGTAGCACCCATAAAGGTTGATTACTTTCAAGAATTTCCTCATCCTCAAAATCATCTTCTATATCACATTCAATATCATCAACATCGTTGTCCTCCAAATCATATTCTTGTGATAAACTATACTCATCGAGATCTACTTTCGGAATGAACTTTAATTTATTCTTTTTATTTTTTTGCACAACAGGCTTTTGGACTTTGACTACCTTTTCTTTATGTTTCAATGGAAAACGCGACCGCAACTTGTTGACTAAAGTTTTTACTTCTTGCTGTCCAGTTACAAATATTAAAATACCGCCTTCGGGAAGTCGACAATGTATTTTACATGCTTTATTATAAGCATCTTTTAAGTAATTTTCATTGGTGCGCTTATTAAAGTGAACAGTAACTGGAAATTGGCGCGCTTCCACTTTTATTACAGGAGGAGGCTCTTTGAATAATCTCCTATTATCAGTGAAGTCTTCTATTCGTAGGGTAGCTGACATTATAATGAGTTTCATTGGCAACTGCTTCTTGTTTCGAAGAGGAACAATTCGAGATAATAAGCCTATAAGGATATCGGTGTAAACGCTACGTTCATGCGCTTCATCCAAAACAATCACTGAATATTTCTTTAAAAGAAAATCATTCTGAATTTCTTTAAGAAGCACACCATCAGTCATAAATTTAATTTTCGTTTTATCCGTTACGTTGCCTTCAAATCTAATGAGATAGGACACTTCCTCGTGTAAATTCATTTCCTCGCCCACCCTCTGTGACATAGAAACAGCCGCAACACGTCTTGGCTCAGTGACTCCAATCATTCCATTCAATCCGTAACCCGCTTCATACAAAAATTGAGGCACTTGGGTTGTTTTACCGCTACCAGTTTCACCAGCAATAATAATTACTGAATTGTCATTTATAGTTTCCATAATTTCTTGTTCCTCTGCTAAGATTGGTAGTTTTAAACGCGTAGCCTGTATATCAGCATTCCTAGCTACATGCACATAAGTTGCTGGCTTTTTTTTAATGTTGTCTGTTACTACATTATTAACTTGTGTATCAGAATATTTAACTTCTGGTTTAGTTTCTGGAAGTTGACTGACTGAGTTTGTATTATGTGAAGTTTGTAACACACTATCATCATCAATTTTTTGTTTTTTTAACACTGGTTCAATACATTCTTGATGTTGTTGATTTTGATCTTCTTGATCATCACTACTTTCTGTTTCATCCTCTGAACTCGAGTCATTATCAAATCCAACAATGTTTGGATCATTTTGTGTTATAAGTTCATTAACTGAGTTTGTATGCAAATATTTTGCAGCTCCCTTTATTGCATTTATGGGCGCATCACCATTAAGTATATTTAATTCAGATTGTGGAACTTTTCTTACCTTTTGGGGAAATTGTTCTTCATGAAAATGTCTTTTCAGGCCCTTTGTCTGAACTGATGCAATTGAAACTAAACCATTAAGTTCTTCTGGTGTTGCTTGCACTTTGGATAATGCATCTAATAAATTTTGGCGCTAAACAATAAAGCAAATATTAGCCATGAATTTATGCATCAAATTTATCTTACATTTTCCTTTTTCTTCTTCTTCTCAACAATTTTTTCCAATTGTTTTCTATGTTTCTTAGATAAAATTCTTGTCGTTTGCACATGCTGCTTTTTTACTTTAGTTTTACGTTTCTCGGAAGGAAGAACCAATTCATTAGATGCATCATAATGTCCACTGCCAATATTGTCAACTGCAATCTACAATTGAATACATTATTACTCTCAAGTAGCACAATATTTCATAGAATCACACCTTTTTAGTTGCACTGTTGTCTATGACGGTATTAACTACTTGTCGGGCTTTCCAATTATATCCTTTCTTCCCCATTTTAACAAATGTTTACAACGTACCAGCCGTAACTAACATAAACATTGTGAATCCGACATAATATAGGTTATTATCCCAGAACCTAGAAAACATGTGGTAATTAATATAAATCTATCCACGTGAGGTCTCTAGTGTATCAAATTCAATCAGCTGATTTTGCAATTATTAAATCTATCTACCCTATACCATGTAATATTTTTTAATACTTCAAAATTGACAATTTAGTTTTATTCAGCTATTCGTACACATCACCTGTAACGTCGCTAATTAATGTTTAATTTAAATATCATAGAAAGCAAATTATATCTCTAGCGCACCCTAGTAGAGAATTAGTTAACTTTTCTCATACAGAATTTGGTGTACAGGCAAGCAGGCTCTCATATTTTTATTGATTTTATAATTGTTATAAATCAGTCAAAATTTAATATGGTTCAAACTAGTAAAACTGCCCTAGCTTCCTTTGTCAAAGGCTTATATTATGACGAATTCAAATGGTATGTAAAACTTAAGAGTACTTGATGTTCTTATAGAAATGTAAATTGATTACAGGTCCATTGTAAAAAGTATTGGGCTCTTTGCTCTTGGAGTTACAATAGCAAAAGAATGTCATGGGATAGAGTTATTTGTTCCCCAAGTGTAAATAAATTGCCTTTACTATAATGTGCACCAATGGAAGGTACATTCACTAAGCATGGTCCTTTATCATTGATTTGTACAAAATTGTTAAACATGAACATAAATTTCTCATGTTATTGTTCTTAATTATTGCCAATCTAGTTTATAATATATATTGGCAGTGTGTAGAATGTGTAATTTCAAAATGTGAATAAACGACTTTCAATTATGATTTGATCACTACAATTAACCTGAAAATTAACTTAATTTTGTTGGTGGATGATCATTATTGTATACTAGCTTGGGCCATAATTTATTATATTGATAATCATGTTTTTGCGTTGTAATTGAACCATATATAACGTCAACGTTATGCGCAAGAATTACTCCAGCGATTGATCTCAGTAGTGACACAGCTTTCTCTCTCTAACACATTTCATATGATACCGAGTCAAATCGGTTACCAACCTATATATACCTTGTTTATAGCAAAGTGAAGCCGACGGTGAGGCTTGTTAATTTGGGGTTATGTTACTCAAAACAACGCCGATTAAGAATATTTAAACACCCGGTTCAACACCATCATTTAGTCGTTGATAAACGAATGATGGTAAGTATTTAGACGATTTTTTGAAGTATTATAAAACATTGTAAAAACAACAGGACCCAAATATTCCGGCACCGGGATTTGGTGCCCCGCCAATGGGTACACCACCTATGTTAGGATTTCCACCAATGATGCCCCAATTTAGTGTGCCACCTCCAGGGTTTGGTGGCTTTCCACCAACACCAGCAACAAATCCAAGCGAACAATGGTCAGAACACAAAGCCCCAGATGGAAGAATATATTATTATAATTCTGTTACAAAACAAAGTTCATGGCAAAAACCAGACACATTAAAAACGCCTGCAGAGGTAAATTAATAATAAAAAAAACATGCATTTTATCCATTCAATGTATTCTTATCTACAGCTTCTGCTTTCACAATGCCCATGGAAAGAATATACAGCTGACAATGGCAAGATTTACTATCACAACATCAATACTAAAGAATCAAGATGGGTCATTCCTACAGAACTTGAGGAAATTAAGGCCAAAATAGCAACCGAAGAGTAAGTACTAATATTTATTATGCTGAGTCAGTACCATAATGCATCTATTTTAGTGGAAAAACAAAAACCGATGCAATTAAAGACTCTCCAAATACAAGTAATACCACAAAATCAGAAGTGAATTCACCAACAACTGAATCACCAAGTGGGAAATCTGCCTTAGAATCTGCAATGGCTGCTACATTGGCTGCAATTTCAATTCCTACACCACCCCCAAAAATTGATGAAGATTCAAATTTGTCTTCACACAGTCAGAATGATAGCAATGCAAGTAGTGCCCCTCCAATAACAGTATTCAAAGACAAAAAAGAAGCAATGGAAGCATTTAGAGAATTACTTAAAGATAACAATGTACCTTCAAATGCATCATGGGATCAATGTGTGAAAATCATTCAGAACGATCTGCGCTATGAATCGCTTAAGCGACTTAATGAGAGAAAACAAGTATTTAATGCGTATAAGACACAGAAACAGAAAGACGAAAAGGAAGAAAGTCGTCTGCGTTCAAAAAAGGCTAAGGAAACGCTTGAAGAATTTTTAATGAATAGTGAGCGAATTAATTCAATGACTAAATATTATAAATGTGACGAGATCTTTGGTGGTTTAGAAGTCTGGGATAGTGTCAATGACGGAGACAGACGCGATATTTATGAAGACGTTGTTTTTGCGCTATCGAAACGTGAGAAAGAAGAGGCTAAAGTTTTAAAAAAGCGAAATATGAAAAAGCTTGCCGAAGTGCTCAATAACATGGCCGAGATTCATTACGATACAACTTGGAGCGAAGCGCAGACAATGCTGTTAGGAAACAGTACATTCAAAAATGATGTAAATCTATTAGCCATGGACAAAGAAGATGCATTAATTGTATTTGAAGATCATATTAGGGAGCTTGAGAAAGAAGATATCGAAGAAAAAGAGCAAGAAAAGCGACGAATGAAGCGACAAGCAAGGAAGAATAGAGATCAATTTTTAGTGCTGTTAGATTCCCTTCACGAAGAAGGTAAATTGACGTCGATGTCTCTATGGGTTGAATTGTACCCCATTATATCAGCAGACATACGATTTTCTGCAATGCTTGGCCAATCAGGGTCAACCCCCTTGGATTTATTCAAGTTTTACGTTGAAGACTTGAAAGCACGCTTCCACGATGAAAAGAAAATTATTAAAGAAATTCTTAAAGACAAAGAATTCGATGTGAAAGTTGAAACAACTTTCGAACAGTTTGCTACGATCGTATGCGAAGACAAGAAATCTGCAACGTTAGACGCTGGAAATGTCAAACTAACGTACAACTCGCTTTTGGAAAAAGCAGAAGTGCGAGAGAAGGAGCGTCTAAAAGAAGAAAGTAAACGCATGAAGAAGTTGGAAACGAATTTCAAAAATCGCTTGCGCGAAATGAACTTTAACTACGAGTTAACGTGGGACGAAGCAAAAGAGAAACTGGAAAATGAAGAAGAATACCAGGCTTTCGATTCAGATTCAGAGCGAACTCGCGTCTATAAATCCTTCCAGCATGAAATGGAAGAATCCTGTAGCCATCATCATTCACGCTCAAAGAAGTCAAAGAAAAGTAAGAAAACAAAAAAATATAAATCGTCTAGTAACAGCGAATCCGAGGGAGAACCGGCAGCCACTGTAAAGAAGGAGAAGAAGAAGCATCGAAGTGTTAGTCCGCAAGTTTTAAGCGACGAAAGTGCCACAGAGGAGTACAAAAAAACCAAGAAAAGCAAAAAGAAGCACAAGAAAAAGGAGGCATCCGTAAGTCAATTACTGTTAATCAAATTAACTCGTGTATTTATCAATTATAAAAATTCTAGGCAAGCCCGGAAGAAATCCGTAAAAAATCCAGCCGCCGCGCATCGGACGATGCCTTAGCCAAAAGCAGCGATCTGTCCGAATCTGAGTTGGAGAAACAACGAGCGTTGCTACTGGAGCAACTCAAAACCGAAAGTGACTGAAAGCATTTTATGATTTCACTTAATGAACGAATTTTCTATTGAGCGTTTTATTTGTTTAAGAGTCGAGATGTTTGGGTAACGTAACAATAATAAAATTAATTGCTTAAACTCTCAGGACTATTACTTATTTAAGCCGTTTGCCCTTGGTATTATTCCGTAACAAATTCGCATAGCTAAACGTGACGTGACTAGATTGCGATCGTTTCGTTTAAATGCATTTGTGCACTGTTGATTACTGTAAATAACATCATTCCTCGTTACAGTTTTGTAATTGTTATCGTTCGCACGCAAAATGTCGGATTTATCTTGTCTAGCCAGTCGGCCTGTGCGTGGAATTGTATGAACAAAATATAGCGAGCGCGTATGCACAACATATGCCTGTGACACTTGTGATTACGTGAGATATTTAAACGATTCGTATGTACGTTGCCGAAAAAAATTCAACATTATAGTCGACTGCCGCAGCTGCGCGCGTTTATAAACACGCTGTCTATACGCTGAACACGACGACCGCCTATTTATTTGTTATAGATTTAACGGCTATCGCAATATTAAAGTGTATTAAACATTAAGATGACTCGGAGAAAGAGTCGTTGTTAAATGTGCAAACAATAATCGTCCAACGTTCGCACTCACCAAAACTACTCGCAGTTAGTCCGACTAATTCCGAGCAGTATGCGCATTTTATAGTTTCCGTATAATTAGGTCATTTGTATGTTTTCACGCGCTTCGCGTCGCGGAAATGGCATCTCTTGGCAGTGAAAAACTTTTGGACTCGGACCAACACGACGAAGTGACCGTTGGTAAATCGGCCACGCATTCAGGAGCCAGCTCAAAGTATCGAAATAGTGCTGAAAGTGACGATGACCAAGCAGCTTCGAATCAAACGAATCAGGATTTAAGTGAAGCAGAAGACAAAGACTCGCATAAATTATCCTTTAAGGATTTACTAAAACAGGTACACAGCACCTGAGTACTTTGATTCGTATGTGCATTCACGTTAGATTAGTCTTCAAGAGCCTACAAGTACTTGAACTATAAATCAATCCCGAGCTGATAACTGACTAAAACTTGTCGATATAGCATTGTGGTGACAAGAGAACTTAGTTAGTAACAAGTTAATAAACAAATATAAATATTTAATTGCGTTCACGCGAAGATTAATTAATCACGCAATTAAAAAGAAGCATAATGTAATGGAAACTCACTCATCATATTGTTTACAGATTTTTATCACAGTGACCATTCATTCCGTGGTGATTCAGGCGGGAATCAATTTATCTTTCAGCGCTGTACTCCTTCCTCAGCTAGCTCATGAATATAACGAGACGCTGCAATCGTCTGAAACAAACCAATCGGTTATTTACATTGATAAAGACGCCGCCTCATGGATTGGTATTACAAAAAATTATATAGCAATGAGATAATTGCTGACTGATGATGTTATTGTTTGCAGCAAGTTTGGTGACATTATCTCTGCCATTAGGCGCGCTGATAGTGGGTGCGTTAATGGACAAATTCGGCCGCAAAAAAATCGCAATACTTTCGACTGTGCCTTTTACGATAGCATGGCTGATGCACTATTGGGCGACGCATGTAAACTACATTTATGCCGCAAGAATAATCGCTGGCTTTGGTTCTGGATTATCAACGGTGTGTTTGATCTATGTGGCTGAAATAGCGCATCCGAAATACCGAGCGATGCTCTTGAACCTTAACAGTTTATTTGTATGTTTTGGCATTCTCATTACATGTGCCATAGGTAATTTTTGTTTATTGATAATTGACGATTTTCTATGACTGTTTCACTCTTAGGTTCCGTGTTACATTGGCGCGTAATGACTTTGAGTTATGCGGCATTATCGATGTCAAGTTGCCTTGCGCTTCTAATTCTTCCGGAATCGCCGCATTGGTTGCATTCCTTCAAGAATAAAACTTCACAAGCGACGTACATTCTTTCTTGGCTGTACACTAATGACCGCGTCTTTCAAACGGAAGAACGACGACTTTGGGACAATCAAATGCTCCGACAGTCCGAGTCGTGTTGGAATTTAGCACAGACGATTATTGAACCGACAGTTTACAAACCGCTCAAAGTGCTTTTGCTCATCTTCTTCCTTCAACAATTGACTGGCTGCTATGTGATTGTTTTCTATGCGGTGGATATTTTCCAGCGAATAGGCAACGGCATGGATGAATATAAAGCGCTCGTTATTTTAGGATTGATTCGATTCATAGCCGCTATTCTATCAGTCATTACATCAATTAAAATCGGACGCAAAGTACTGCTGGTTGTAAGTTCAACAGGTATGATGATCTCAGCCCTTGGGGCAGCATCATCGGTGGGAATTTTAACATCGTGGTGCGTACTCGGTTATGTCGCTTTTGGAAGTATTGGGGTGCTCGTCATTCCGTGGACTTTAATCGGCGAATTACTGCCTTTGAAAGTGCGCGGAAAATTTGGAGGTTTCTTATTTGCATTGGCATATTTGTTCATGTTTGGCCTCGTTAAGAGCTTCCCGTACTTGGTGAGCGTGGTCGAAATGCGCATGTTGTTCTATGGCCTTGTCGGTGTAAATATTTTGATGACCTATTATGTTATCACTTGCCTTCCGGAAACATTCGGCAAGAGCTTCCGACAGATAGAAGAATACTTTTTAAACTAATGTAATTTTACCTCAAAGCTTTTTACTTTGTGATATTAAACTCAGAACATTTTGTTACATCTTTGTTGTGTACACCTATCGAATAATTCAATATTGAAGTAAGTTTTAAGCGTTTATTTGAATTCAAATTTCGTTGCGCAACTGGTTGCATATTGAAAACTCTATTCCGTAACTTTCCCAAAGTGTCTCGAAAGGAAAGTTTGACAAATTCATTATCGCTGGGGATTTTCGTTTTAGCACAAATAAAATTGCCAGCCATGTACAGACTACGTGCATATGCAGACAAATGAATGGGAAGAAAAACGAGTTGACGCTGGTTGACGCAATTCAGTGAAATCGGTGAAATCAACAGAACGTTGAGTCGCAGAATTGGGGAGGTTTTGTGGGAATCCTAGTGTACGTTTTCAGCGAGTGGAGTGTGTATCATCTTCGTATATGTTCATGTTGATATATCCACTGAGCGACAATATTCAAGCCTGATTAACAAAGAAACGCAATTGAATAAGCGATTTCTGCCGGTAAGCGTTAGGTAGATAAGAAAGTTTTACTGTACTTTCACTGGAAAAAATGCAAGTTGTAACTTTATGTACTACGTAATCAGATTAAATATTGGTGTATTATCGAAGGAATTATTTCATAAAGCCGGTTTTCAGTACGATAACAAAACGTCAGCCAGCTCGTGTTGTCCATTTACGTTTATGAATTACCTAATATCAATAACATATCAAAACAGGTGCCACATCTCTCTCGCTTAATTATAGCTGGAGCTCATGATTTTCTCTAGAAGGCTTGATTACGTAGGAAATTGGAAATACTCGTATGTTTTACGTACATAACCCTGATCTTAACCTCAACATTTACGTGACGGCAATACGCTTGATGTATTAGACAACAATATACGTTGCCATGGAAACTGGAAGCATGTAATTGCTGCTTTAAATGCAAAAGAGACAAGTGCTGAATCAACATTAACTTTTTTATGTCATTTCTACGCAAGGCACGAGTAGTAAATCTGTTTGCCATTATTAAATTTCGTTGTTATCAGTAGCTGAAATTTGAAAACAATTTCGCATGCATTCATTACGCAAGTTATTTACTAAAACGTTAGGACGGGTCAAGTGAATTGATCATACACGCGATTTTTTTGTGATTCGTCCACGATACGTTGTTTGCTTTGCGATTGTCCTACTCATCGGCTTCGTTATCAATAGCGTGTTATCACGTTGTCGACGATATTACACAAATATCGGTAGCATATATACATTATTTATGTAATGGCATTAAAAAAATTGATAAAAAACGAGACCGCATAATTCTGATTTTTATTAAAATTTCAAGTGTAATTACATATTTAAAGGTATTTTAGCACTCTATGTTTGTTCGTCGTTCTAATAATACACGCATTCTTTTTTATGCCACTATGCGAATAATGGTTCGGTGAAAATTCCGCAGTCAATGCTTTTGGGGTACAAAGAACGTTACAGGCACCCTGCGGTTTAGGAGCACTACTCTTATTGTCGCGAAAAAATGGTAACGACTTCTATGAC
>JARJDV010004325.1:0-182718 GCA_030264675.1 Anaulacaspis nigra
GTTATTGAAATATTAAGGTTTGTCCAAAATATGCCATTTGGAACCAGTGTGCACTGTCCCAATTTGAACGACCAGAACTTGAGCTACTCGCATGAGACCCAGCACTGAACTGAAGCCACTCGACGTTTCATCCTTCCTGTGTAAAATTTATATCAGTATTATGTTAATGTATAAATGATGAATCACTCTTTTTATAACTTATATAAAGATTTTTAAATTTAATTAAAAATATCGATTTAGTTACTTAACTCAGCTCAAGAAATTTTTCCCAATAGTTTCCCACAAATAAAATATCAAACTTAATATGATATTAGTTTCTTACAAGCATGAGTGTCATATTATGAACTATAATGATTTTTTCGGCAATGTGCTTTGTTAAGCATAAACATGTGCAAACCTATTAATTTACTATTTCGTGCAACGATTCAATTATTTATGAAATGCTGACACAACTTGCAAATCAGTTGTACTTAATTAGAAAATTGCCAACATTTTTAAACGTTTAAAGCAATGTGACAGTCAATTTAAGCGAATATAAATCTAATTCTTAATTAAAAGTTTAACAATGTGGTGTATATTTGTAACTATAATTTCATTATTTATAATTTCAAATCATTTGGAAGTTGATTCACTTGATGAAAGTCAATTTTCTATAGGAAACAAACCGATTCAACAAGTAGATGAAAAATTTGTGAGTTACACTATTGACCCAGCTATTTTCTTCACTGGGTTAAATCACAGGTAATGCCTCTCTAAATATTGGAATTAATGATACATTATTATTAATAATTTATTATTCCAGACCTATAACATTGGATCTCTTAAAAAACTTGCAACCCGCATTTTTGAGGATTGCAGGACCATCCACGCCATTCTTGGAGTTTAATGTAAACCCAGTCAAAGGCACTAAACGTTTTAATGATGAAACCACATCTCTCACCTTTACACCAGCAATGTGGTGGTCTTTTAATGAGTGGATTCAAAATACTAATTTCACACCAATATTTGCTATTAACGATAATAAAAAAGTAGACGGGAAATGGGACGCGGAATCAATAGTTGCCCTTGTAGATATGACATCAAAAATGAACCTTATTTGTAATTGGGAATTGGGCTATGGTAAGAAATTAATTATAAACAATTGACATCTTAGTTACCATTTAATTATTATTTAAGATTGTTCTACAAAAGGTTTTGAAAATTATAAAGATGATCTATCAACTCTTCGGCACATGTTAGATGGATTTCCTGCAAAAAGAGATAAATGGCAAGTTGTTGGAAGTGATTTAAGCAAGTGTATTCCATCTGATCATCCTGAAATATTAAGAATGTATTTAGCTGATTTACAGGATGCATACTCAATTACGTGGGAGAAGTAAAAATAATTATACCAACCTTATTCTGTGTTTCTATTACATTATTTCTTCTAGTACGGAAGCTGTGTCTTCCAGTTTCTTCGACACTGATGTCATGCAAAAACTTTTATCAGTTCATCAAGCGAGTTTGCCCATCTGGCTTTCCACACCGAAATGTCCACAATCCATAACATTTGATGATGGCATAAGTTGGGCAATTCAAATGGGCGAAGCAGCTAAAAATGGATTTTCAGTGATTTTCCGTGAACCACGTATTCAGGAATTCTATTCAGCCACTCCGGTTAGTACCTCAGGAAATAGAGTCTCTTATCATTTCACGGTTGCAAATGCTATTATGTACGAGTACTTATTTAAGGGCGTTTGATAACGCAAATTGTGATTTTAGGCATATTGGGCGACAGTTTTGCATAGGCAGCTAATGGGAAGAACGGTCCTTGATGTGAAATCGACGTCACTCAGCCATCGGAGTGATGCATTTATCTACGCACATTGTAGTAAGGATCAAAATAGCTTTTCGGTGCGTGGCGCGATTACGATTATGATTGCGAATAACGGTTCGCAGCCACATAAAAGCTCTTTTCGCCTTCCAACCCAGATAAAAAGCGTAGAAGTGCGCTCGTACATACTTACAGCCAGCCCTAATACAACGTATGTCATAAAATTCTTTTCAGCTAAAATGAATATTAAAACATTTTCTTTTAGAGATTCAAATTTAAATAACGATAGACTGATTTTAAATGACTTTAAATTAAGATCTAAATTAAGACGCGCTAAAGTTTTGACGCATCTTTCGTTAGAAGCGCCGCCAAAGTCAATTGCATTCTTCGTTCTTCCAGGCGCGAAAGTACCAATTTGCATTGATAATGAAGACGATACCAGTATGATTCTTGTGGAAATTGATAAAATTCAATCACTTGACTTTCCTGATGATGATAAACGAACAAGCGGATTATTTAGTAGGTCGAATACTGCAAGTACGTCGCTACGTCTATCTGATTTGCATCGCCAACTAGAGAGCGAATTTAAAATGGATGCACCCTTAATCCCAAAATTAAAAGTAAAATCTTTTGTTCCCCCCGGCGACGAACTGAGACACAAATTGAAGCAAAGTAATATTAAAGGAAATGAAAGTCCCAGTAGTAAAAGTTTGTTAGACGATGCCAGGGAGAATTTTAGCAACATGAAGAAAAAGCTTGACAAAGTTAAACCTGAGATGAAGACAATCGATTTCAAGCAACTACTCACTAAAGATAACGAAGAACCAGACCCGGTGCTCGGTATGTCTAAGACAAAACTCGATCTGGATCTGAGCGATGCTGAAGTGTTGAAAATCCTTGGTGATCGCGCTCGCGCTAAATTTGAAAAAAAGATTGGCATAGCTGATTTTGACGAGATGTTTGAAAATGTCTTGAAGCGCAAGTTAACCAAACGAGCTATTAACATGCATATGCTCGACGAGCAAGTGCATGAAGATGAACGAAAAGGAAATCTGCCAAAACCTTTGAAGAAGTTGAAAAATATCGAACAGAAACTGACTGAGTCGGTGGAGGAAATTGAAGGACTTCCGGACATGAGTAAAATCATACCAGGCTTTGAGAAGAGCAATAAGAAAAATGAACACGATACGGGACTTTTTGGTCGTCGAGGAAATAAGCCAAAACTTGACCTTTTTTCCTTAGACACGTTCGAGATGCCAAGCTTATTTTCGCTTTTGGCTAGCAAAACAACGTCAACTAGTACAACATATAAGCCCGAATTGGATGAACAGGTTGACGAGGAGCCTTCGTCCGAGGGGAATCATCGTCAAGATTTCTTTGAGCATTTTGGTGATAAAGTTATCATTCAACCGAAAAAGCATCTGTTCCATGATCTAGGTGCGGCCCTAGATTTAGACTATGATGACGAAGATTCTCTGTTAGACAACGAATTTATTATTAATGATGTAACTACAAATTTCCTTGTTTCAAATTGCTTTAAAACTAATTTATATACTTGCAGGAAAATGATGTTTCAGGTGCGATTGAACGACTTGAAAACTATTTCAATGATCCAAGCAGAATTGACAAATTTTCCAAAGTGAAGCATCATGGTTTCGATGAATATTTTGAACCGGCGTTTGATTCAATAGAATCATTCAACCGTTTTAAACGCAACATAATTCACGAAATTAAATTAAATCTACTAAACGTTAAAAATAGCATTCGAGCAAACGAACTGCGGAATAAAATTATCGCGCATGCAAAGCGAAATGAATTACCAACAACAGCAGAACGTTTATCACGCCGTAAATTCCCAAATGCGAATAATTTATCCAAGAAATTAAATGCGCCGATTCTACAAGGATTGAAGAGATTGGTTCGCACAAATCAAAGCGGCAATAAGAAGAAGGATGTGTATGTTCCCAAGTCCCACTTGCCGAACACGATTCTAAAGAGTTACAATTCTAAATTAAATTGGGATGAATGGCAGCCGGAAGACATTCTCCGCATGCCAACCAACTACGGCCTTATTCAGCTTGGGCAGCGCGCTGCCGGCGAACAAGTCGCCTTCGAAGATATACCATTAAGGACGAATGAGATCAATAACAGAAATGCAAGGCACGTCGACGTCGATGTTGATTCCATGGAAAACACCATCGACAACTTTGTAAACACTATAGACACAATAGATCCAATGTTATCGACTAAAGAGGATCACGACTATATGTTAGTGTTACCAGGACACGGAAAACAACAGAAACAATTATTTTTACAGCACGAAAAAAATGGCAATACCGAGATTGTACTTCAAAGAGACAGCGTAAAAAGTGTTGCGACTAGCACTGACTCTAATGATATTGATTCAAAAACATGCCCCATTACCGATTTTGATACACACACAACAACTGCTAAACCTCACAATGTTAAAAACAAAGGAAAGAAAAATCGTGGAAAACTCGCTAATGAAAAACGCATCAATCGAAGCGAGTTTGTGCAAAAAATACCATCAAAATCAAAGCCAAACAAAGACGCCGATCACACCAACAAGCTACGCTATGACCTGTCGCTTGTCGGATCAATCATTAAAGGCTTTAATAAATTCATTCGTCAACTGCATGATAAAGTTGATACTTTTTTCAAATCTGTGGAATAAAATATTCAATTAGAGTATTACAGTGGAAAAGCAATAAATCAATACATGAAACTTACCATATTGAGCCAATGTTTTATTATATGAAATGGGATGTCTTATTCATTATTATTAGAATAATATTATGTATAAAAGTGTTCTAGTAAAATAATTAAAGACAAACAGTATGAAACTGTAATCTTCTTTATTATCTCTTATGTAGTCACATTGTGTCATTTGTGTTGTTTCTCATTTTCAGATCAGTTTAGTTGAGGTGTAACGAACAAATTATTATTCTCTTTCTTTCCAGTTTGTAATGAGTGATACCCATCTGATTTAGCTTCTTCTTATTGAATGCGGTTTGTTTGACACACATCATTTATGCACTGGTTGTATAATATTACATGGCTCCATCTTATTGGTTGGTATTTGCTTTATTTCTTAATTATTATTCATTCTGTTTGGTTTCTTAGTTTTTGTCATTTTAGCTTATATCTTATTTAATATATAACAACGTGAACAGGCGTAACTATAACTAGAGGTACTCTGGCAAACTACAACATGTCATGTCTCACATGATTGCACCGTGAAACAATTTTCTTCATATTATATTTTTGTCTCGCTTTTTCACATTTTTTCAGTTACTTTGATAATAAGTGTATAAATACAAAAGGCTGCTATCGTCAGTGCTATCCATCAAATTCAAAATCACACTAATGCCAATCGAATCCAAATTCTACAACACTTGCTGGTATAATCATGATCATTATTATTTAATCGTGTCATTCGTGGTGTATCCGCCAATCTATCCATCCAATGTGGGACATGCTGTGATCTTGAAACGATGGTCAACGCGACCACAAAACTAAACAATTTTCTCATTCTTTGAATTAACAACAATATCTACAATACAATATATATATTACATTATATATTGTATATGTATATATACTGCAATTATCAATTGATTTAACAATACAACATTTATTTATTTTATTCACTTTTTCTCTTTTCTCATACGATTTGTGTTTTTCTTTTTTCACTTTCTTAAAATGTATAACGATGAGTGGTTCTTGCATGATAATTTCATTTTATGCTGCAAATTCAGTTGGTAAATAGTTATTTTTAATATATATTTTATATACGATATCACTAGCTCATCATAGCTCATTTGTTTGCTGTCCATTACAAAAAGAAGCAGAAGCCGTTTTGTCTAAACAATACAATTTCTTAGAGTGCTCTGCCTAAATGTAAATTCATCCAGTTCATTTTTGTGAATAAAAATACTTAATATTCGTTTGAAATTTGCCAACAATAGAAATTATACGATACTAGAAAATAATCATAGATTCAATGAGCTTTTATCATTTGTTTTTTTTACAATTACGCGTCTTGATTGATGAGTTTGTCTGACTGATCGTCAATCTACATTGCTTCAAGTATCAATGCAAAAGGCGCAAACGCAACAAAATGTTGTACACGATTAAGACTCACTTGTTAAGATTGTAAAGGGTTAGTTAAGATTATACAGTAGTTTATAAATAGTGTCGTTGTCTCTTTGTTATTACAAATTTTAAATGATGTCGTAACCAAAAACGTTGTTGTATATTCATTCATCTGTACATAATCCACAAACTTGTTCCAAAAGTCTAATGCGTTAAACGAGAACAACTGGCAATCATAACATTTCTTCTTCATCATCTTCTTCGTCTTCTTCGCAATTTTGTTTTATGCAATTTTACACTGTGATGAATTATATCACTCATCTTAATCAACATATACGATAAATTTAAGAAGGTATTATATCACACTCTCTATTTAAGATTACATTGCTTATTATTTGCTTCACAGTGAGTGAGGTGGATTTTAATAACAATCATATAACGAGGTGCGCCTGTAACAGAGCGCAATCTCATACGGGATAATAATGAATCACGTTAATTACTTAATGTAGTACGTCTTGTCTACCTAGGTATTATCCTAATTGGTTACAATGGTATTTTGAATAGATTAGAGTTTACTTCGCACTGAAATTTCTTCAGCATGATGTTGTTTGCCCTATGATATTCAAGTTGCGAACTGATTTAACACACCCGACAAAAAACTAATCGCAACAAACGTAAATATAGCCGTTAAGAAGTTTGATGTGTCTGATGTTGTTGTTGTTCTTGTTGTTGATGTTGTTGTTGTTGTTGTTGTTAGTGTTAATCATGTTCCAATGTTTAATTTGTTTGTTTTTGATGTGGTGTTGCATTGTATTAGATATACGTTTTGTTCGTTTATTTGTTATCACCCAAATTCCATTTTTTAATTATTCAATTCGATTGAGTTCTTTTCACGTAATATATAGTAAGTATTTCTTCATTTTTAAATATATTATAAGAGATTGCTGGCGAAACGGTAACAGTAACAGTAACACGTAACGTTTCGTTATTTTTATAATATATTTCTTGCATTTGTCTTCTCATTTTTTTGCAACGATAGATAATGTGATAACGATATAACACATCCGCACTTCTTCGTTCTGCAATTGATTGAATTGATTTGCCAAATAATTACCACATTTGCTTGGTTGTTGCATATTCGTGAGCAACGACACCAATAAGAGATAAGTAGATAATTAGTGGTTTCATTTAAATATACAGATAAGTATAGTACATCGACGCTACTACCATCCTTATTACGTGTTAGTCATTTTTTTGCATCATTTTGTTGCTTTTTTATTTATTTATTATTTTTGCATCTAGCTACGCAATAGTTTTTTCATTTAGTATTAGTATAGACAAAGATACATGTACGTGTAAGATATACGTTGGCTACTCATATGCTAATAGAATAGAGAGATAGAGATTATGTTTGTTACATGTTTAATGCAGTTAGTTTAATACAATATTATTGTTTCATCATTCAATAGAATATATTTTATTTATATGCAAGTTAAAATTCATCTGCTGTATATTTATTTAATTTAATTATTATGTTCAGATCATCATACTTTGGTTAAATAAGTTTTCGTTTATTTAATATAGAATTTATTCATTTTGGGCAATTTGTAAGTTTATGATAATTATTATTTCTCTTTAATTGACACACATATTATAGATATTTTAAGATATAGTTAACAAATAGTTTCATTAAAGCACTTTATCTAAACTAGAATAATTCAAGTGAAAATTAAAGATAATCAAATAAAAAGTGCGGTGCATAAAAATTTAAATTGCAAGTGCGTTAAATTAGAACTAAAAAGTGCATTGAGAAAGCAAATTATTGAAATTAATTTTCAAATTGTTTACTAAGTAACCAAGTGATAATTGGAGATAATAGTGCATATTAAATAGTTTCATTCTTTGTTTAGATATAACTTCATAGACTTTTCACAGATTTAGCGCGTTCAAATTCAATTCGGGTTTGTTAACGTCTCTTAGTTTATTTATTTGGTTCATTTTATCGAGTTGGTCATCCTATACGCCAGTCTTAATTTGCAAATTAATTGACCGACCGTCTTGTGAGCGATTCATTTGCAAATTTAGCCTGCAATACATTTAACCTGCTGATTAGAGATAGAGAGAAGAGACAGATACATCGGAGAGGCGATAGTATAGCGACAGAGAGCTAGATAGTGAGAGACGACAAGTACGACAATTAGTTAACAACAGCTTCCAAAGTGTGTACGTGTATATTATATGTACGCTTCAAACATCAAAGAGCACGACAATGAACAAAAAACAGTTTGTTTCGTTATCTTATTAGAGTTATAGAAATTACACGAATATCCAAAGCGGATCAAAAATCACATCAAATGTATGATTACCATTTAAGTAGTGCGTAGATAGCAATTATGTATGCATCTATTATAATAGCTGAAGTACGGTTTTACGCTA
Source organism: Anaulacaspis nigra (assembly GCA_030264675.1). Taxonomy (NCBI): domain Eukaryota; kingdom Metazoa; phylum Arthropoda; class Insecta; order Coleoptera; family Staphylinidae; genus Anaulacaspis; species Anaulacaspis nigra. Next base: position 8,366 of record JARJDV010004325.1, read on the forward strand.
TTGTTTGAAGGAAGGCATTCATGCAACACACGTTCAAGTAAAACGTGCAAGAGTTACAACATCGAATTAAATTGTTATTATTCCATCGAGAAGCGCTCAAGTATTAGCGTTGAATAGTTTAGCTGATTGAGATTAGTGCACGTATAGTAGACATCATAAAGGAATAGACATTTAAATGCAGTGGCATTATTATTATTATATATTAGCGTTAACGTTGCGAAGCACTGCCGCTTCATTCGTATCCTTTCTCGGTCAGTGCTGCCCAACGCAAAGGACGAACGCACGCGCGCGTTCCGTTCGTGTTTGTTCTATTGCTGTTTTGCGTTTAAAGGGCTGAGTGCCGATGGTAAACAACACCGAGGGCAGTTTCGTTTGGTACACAATTTAGGAATTTGGATGACTATATTTAGTTAAATAGAGTTTCTCATGTATATTTTTAGAGTCGTAACATATTCGAACCGAGAGTGGGAAATCAATACACAGCAGACGCTGCAAGGGTTGCTCGCTTGCTTTGGCTTCGATAAATGTGTATTCTACAGTCGCGATTCTTCCGTTGTGTAAATGGAAAAAGTGTCTCATCAGTGTTATTAGATAAAGTTTCGTGTGCTTTCTTGATGGTTTTTGTAGGTATATCGTTTCACTGGCATTATAATGTAAATTACTCTAACGTTATTCGTTCGCAGCGATTGAACACAAATTCGAAAACGTCGGACTAAATAGAACTTGAGAACGCATAAGAATAATTATGTAATTCAGCTGGCATTTTGGATTTTGTCTTCATGTTTTTCTTGCATGCTTATTAAAATGAATGTGGCACGAAATCACATTGCGAATCGAATTTTTCTGGTGTTGTCTTCTCTGATTATTTATTTATGATACGTGCAAAATTTCGATTCACATTGTACGCATACACACTCACTATATATGTGTACTTTGTTAATTGTTTATCGCAGTCTCTTTAAATTTTATTAAATACTCATCATCCTCGTCTTGAACAATAATATTAACAATATCATCATGCATTTACCATTTCGCATTGTTTATTCAGATGGATTCTAAAGTCACTCTGTTTTGGCAGTTAGCTGCGCGACACTCATTATCATCGTCATCATCATACTATCAAAAGATTTTTGCATTTGTAAACGAGTTTACCAATAAATCATTTCGTATCATCTACGTTATTATCATCATCATCATCATCGTGAAGCGTGTCGTTTCAGAGGCAAAAACTATTCTGGCCTATACAAAACAACACTTGGAATAACAGATAGATTCAAAAAGCACGTCCTCGCAACAATTTCTCCGTTCGTCGTGTGTGTTGTTCTCTTCATAATTATTTTTTGTTGGTTGTTTGTTTGATAGTCAATATGTTGTTGTCACATGTAGTTCATGAACACACGCAAGTAAAAGTGCATGTTCCATGTCCGCCATTATCATCTCATTCGTTTGCATTTAGTATTTATACCATATTTTTTAGTTCACATTTTATAAAAATATTAAAATTATAACAAATCGAATCGATCACAGGTATGCTATGTTTATAGTTTCATCATCGATTTCTTTTTGTATTTATTCGCAATTATTTATTCATTCCTGATTTGATTTAACTGTTTTCTTTCCGTGTTTTCTTTGTCTCGTTAAACAAGCTCTACAGTGCTAACTACGGTTATGGTATTTATTGCATATAATATTTCCTTTCTTTAACAAGCAGCCTTACTTGCACTTCCTATTCGGTCGCTTTGCATGATGCTCGTGTTATCATTCAATCAATCAACTTCAATCTGCTAATGTTTGAGTTCTGTTTGCATGTCTCATGTCTCTTGTGTATTTTGAATGTTGTTTGTTGTTTGGTTCCGTATTCGTTTCCTCTCTGTTTCAATTCTGCAGATCAATCGTTTGTGGCGTTATTTACTTATTTTTGTATTTATTTTGTTTTTCATATTGCACATTACGCTTCTGTGCTTGCATATTCTTGGTTGGAGTTGTTTGTCGAGGCCGCGCAGTTTATTGCCTTGATTTTGCTATTAAAAATTGTTTTGCATATTCTATGAGGGTTGTTGGGATTTTGGAGGGCCGGAATGGGATGGGTCTATTTGGGACGGGGGATAACATTGGAGGAGATAACACTGGGATCGATATTACTATCATTATGGAGCGATTGGTGTGGGTGGTTTGATGTCGCGAGTGATGTAAGTGCGTGCTCATTGCATCACGCATTTACTCTCTATCTGTGTCTTGAGTTCGTTAACTTGTGTTTCTATCGTATTCTTCAGCTCTGAAACAACAGGGGTTACATCAATCAGACAAGTAGGAATAACAGCAATACACTATAGAAAAATCAAATGCAACAGCGCATTGCAATTACAAATAGATAGTATAAGTACATCGATAAGATGATAAATTCAAATCACCCAAATTCGTACACTCAAAACACACACCCTTTAACTTTCATACACCTAGATGCTTAATTGATGTGTTATTTGTATAAAACAAGTGCAAAACATTTATGAATAAATAAAACACTCTAGTGTACAAGTGATTATTCTTCCTGTTTCAGTTAACATTTAAGAAGGAAGAGTTCAAGTTGCTACACATCTAAAGCTGAAATTGTTTTCTTGTATTCATATTAAAAGATCATCAAATACTGTTTATTTCAAATGTAAAAAATACAAAAAAAACTATAAATAAACTTAATTAAAACAAGTCAAAATAAGTTGCAAATCAAATCATCAGCTTGATAAAATATTTGATTCAATTGGGCATTTTCCCGACAGAAAAACAGGAATAACGATTACTATGAAATATTCCCGGGCCAAAATACGAATTTCCTTGGCTTTTTATTGAGCTCTGTAGAAAAGTCTGAACTTACTTGTACAGTTGCCATAGAACATGAATATCTTATCCTCTTGGAACTTTTCTTCGTTGAATGACATGTAAATAACTTTTAACTTTTTGATAGTCGATGTGAAATGTCTGGTTTAGTGCTGATAATTCGACTTGCAAAAAACTTAAAATAAAATGTAACTAAGTATTATCGAATAAAAGATTAAGTAGTTACATATTTTCTTTCTGTATAAGATGGGGGTACAAATATTGTATGCAACACATGAACATCAAATTTTAAGGACATCGAAAGGACAATTTCAATCCACTTAGATCAAAGAAGATATTCGTTGTGTTACATTAAATATATATATAAATATTAATATAGATAAGAATGAATAAGAAAGTAGAAGAAACAGAATAGAAAAGAAAGTAAGAAGTCATATAAAACCTGAAACATGCATCAGATATTGCTATTTGATATATCAATTCTTCGATATGCGCAAGACTGCTGTAACACAACTTGATTAAATATTTTCCTGCAGGATTAATCAACATCTAACAATCGGTAATATTTAATTTGATATTATGGTATTGTCAATTTCAGTTATTCGTTATTAATAGGCCTGATAAAGGCACAGGATTACTTAAAGTTTTTGAAATATTTAACTTTTCAGCTTCGGCTTTAGATTATGTAATCAGTTATAGTATCATTGTTCTTCGTGTTATGCTGGATGTTTCAACAAAGTGAAAATAACAAAGTGTGTTTCTAGTGGTGCTGCGATAGGTTACACTAATTGTAATAACTATAACAATCTATTGGGTGCTGGTGTAAAAATATTTATATCAAATGTTTGGTCGATGTACGGTTCTTGCTTTGGTTTTAGAATAATGATCAAGGTAAAAATACTTGATTAGCTACAATGGTACTTTAGTGCTAGACTTTTAAAAAGTACTCTGCAATAACAACTATCAATATGTTAATGATATTAATTTAGTTCAAACTCCCTCAGTTCTAATGTCGTAACGTTCATTAAAGCGATAACTTTGTGAATAACTCTTACTGTATAGGTAATATTTGATTAAACAACTAGGTACTGCTAGTTTGTCTATGTGACTTTAACATTTTGTGGGGGAGTTATTCAAAGACAAAACTACAGTCATAAATATTCGGCTTAACAACTTGGTCGGTGATTAGGTATACGTATAATATTAAAAGGTCAAACTTGGAAATTCGTTATTTTGATTCTAATTTCTTATTGTGTAGATAGGTATATAATTATTGTGATGCATATACTTGTGCTTTTTTGCCCCTTAGAGCACAACGCATTTCTTTTGTGTTTTGAACATTTTGTTGAAACACTCACTTGTAAAGTCGTCCGCCTCCTCCATTTCAGCTTCAGCCGCGAGCTCTTCAGGCGTTTTCTTCTTTCGCATCAGCGGATTGGGCTCTTCCTGCATTTGCTCTTGAACCTCCTCCTTCTTCTTGATATTATACTGCAACAACGAAGAGGACGTCGATTACATTAGAGCTACGTTAAGTGCATAAAGTGCAGGGTCAAAATTTTTGCAAAGTGATTGAAGGAAAATTTCTAGTCGGCGTGATTGAGACGGCCTAGTCCCTGACACGTCGTGGCTGCCTTCATCTCTTTGTCGACGTCCCTTGAGACACACTCCTAGGGCCGGAATGACGACACACAACGACGCTGGAAAATTTACGCCGCCTCCGTGCAGATCCGTAGTATTCCCTCAAAGGGAGTCAACCTGACTCCGTTAGGGAGTCGCTATAAACTAACGGACTCCCTACTAGAGTCAATTTGACCCCGATTAAGTTTCCGACGACACACTCGCTGGTTTCCATTGCTGTTGCCATTTCGGTGGTGTCGACAGCACGCTGGCGGCCCCGGAAAGAAGTGCAACCCGAACTTGTGCGCCTGCTATAAAAGCGCGCCACGTTCCTAGATGCCATGGGGACGATTGGCAATGCTAAAAAATGTAATCGCTTGCTGCGTCCTGCTTGCCTCGCATCCTTTCCTCCCCCACCCGTCCGCTGCTCTCGTGCGCGTATCCCATTTCTATCCGGTGGTTCATTTGGCCTCTGAGAATATTTACAACTTTTGGCACACTGCCACCGAAACTCTAATCTAAAGCATGTGCCATTTTTTTGCTCCTCTTTCTTTATTTTTCGTTTGTTTCGTTTTTGTTTGGAACCAACGAACGCGTATATAATTCAGGCTGGATATTTTTTGTTTGGCGGTTGTTGTTGCTGCGTTTCGGTTCATAGAAAAGACGCTTTAAAGTACATACGAGCGTGCTGGTAAACAACATGAGAGAAGAATTTGTTTGCTTGGTTTTGTTTGCTGGTAAACACAGACAGTGCAACGGCATTCCTTTTCTTTGTTAATTAAAGCTTTTTGCTTTTAATTACAAAACAAACTTGTAAATAAGCACTGAACAGGGTGCGGAATTTCCGGTGTGTATGAATTTTAATGGAATAACGCGCTTATCATCCACGTTTTCATACTTTTCGCGGTTGCATGTTGAACTCTTCAATTTCATTTCAAACATTTTGCTCTGCTTTCAAATCTGAGAATGTTCGTGCATTCTCCGAGCGCCGATTAAAAAATGAATATTGTTGTTTTTCTACCGGGAGCAAATGTTTTTTGTATCTCTGTAATGTGAAGTACGGCTGATGAGAGGATAAAGAACATAAATACTTGGTAAAAGTTTCTCGTCCGAAAAGCAAAATTTGAAAATATAAGCATCTGATATACGTCCAATGAATGCGGGCGAGTTGTGCTCGCATACTTTAAAAGTCCACCACAAGCACCCCTCGCGGACTAAAGACTTTATGAATAATGCATATTCTGCGGCAAATAAAACCTTTGCTAGCGGTGAATGTGGGCGAATTTAAACGGTGCCACTTGGCCTATGCATAAACTGCGATATGCTCGCTTAGAAATTATGTTATCATAACTTCAATTTCCGCCGGCATAAGGACGAAACACTTGCCGCGAAGAAAAAAAGCTCTAAATAGGGATGAATTACGTGCTTAGATAAACCGGAAATTAAATTACATCTGAATTATATCCTTACAGAAAAGGACCATAAGGACAATTAAACATGAAGAGAGCGCGTTTAGAATTTCAAATGATTTTCGTGGATTTAAAAACGCTTATCCTAATACACTTGACCCGAATGCGGTTGAATTAAAAGCAAACTTTTTGATTAGGAGGCGGAATTAATCCTATTAACGTCTGATTCAAAAATATTCTCCTGAATTAAAACTGTGGGGAGGAGGAAAATATTTAAATACAAAATATTTTCAAGCGTAATAAAACCGTCAACCTGGAAAGATATCGGTAGGATATAACGTATTGGGAAATATAAAATATATGCACAACATTTAAAAATACTGCAAAAAAATAAAAGTTATAGCGAAGATAACAAGAAAACGGCCGGAAGAACAAAACCATAAATTTTATATCAGCCAATCTTATTTTACGATCCAAAACCGGAAGATGGTGCAAGGTTTTCCGTCGACAAATCCCCGTAGTTTCATAGTTTTCATTTTAAAGCGGTTTTCTTCAGCGATATAAATAAATGTGAAAGCTGCACTATCTTGCTCACAAATTAATTGAGTTCATTCAAAGTTGAAAACATTTTAAAGCTTGATGGACACGTTATACTGTGTATTCCCATAAATTTATTTTGCCAATCGATCCTATTTATTTATTCGAAAGAATCACTCGTATAGGATAATTTATTTAGCCTCAACTTAACGTCAAAGTAGGAAATAATATGGTTATGCTCCAGCTATGTATAGTGGTGCTTTTAGTCCTTTTAAACGCAAAACTACCCTTTCATTCCATATCAATATTTCCAACATTTTGTACCAGAAAAAATATTGCGTGCTCTCAGAATGGTTATGTGCATGTACACGTGAGGCACTTTAACTCGTTTTAGCGTTAAAAATCAATACGTACAATGTTTCGTGCTGGCTCGTAAAGCACAACAAGCTGAAGTCAACAGAATCATGAAACATTTCATTCAATCCTGAATGTGAATTTTTCTTTGTTCTTTTTATGCGCTGTTTGGTATAATTACATAATCCACGCCGTAGATTAAAGAATCCACTTTGTCGATATTTAAAATGCATTAGCCTAGGTAATTTTCAAACGCTATTTTTACATACTCCAGGAAAAACAAAGACTTTGAACGTAACTTTTACAAAACTATGTCAATTTCCATGTGCAGCAAAGAAATGAAATGTAGTACAAAATTTTGAAATGTTGCTTTCCCCGGCGAGGAAGCAAATGTAATGTATGACTAATTGGAGTACTCAGGAACATGTCGAGAGTGTATGTACTCAAGAGAGCTTTTTCTTCCTTCTGGAACCGCCGCAAATGCACTGAAGTACAATGGTGCATGTAAGATGGTTACTCGTAACATGTGGATATGGAACTGGCATTGTGTATTCCGCTCGAGAATCACCGCAAGCTGGAGCTCGGAATAAATTTTCAAGATAGCTTCGACGAGGTCGACAAGCTGCATTTGAAAAGTGGATTCACGTACTTACTGCAACGTTCAGATAGCATTAAGAAGGTGTTTACGGCATGTAAGTAAGTGACATATGCACAAACTAAACATTTTTCAAGTTACTAACTAAATAGATACGTTCGAGCAAATTGCAAGCAAGGATAATAAATCATGCAACTGACCTATAAGCCTCTCGACTGCAAAGTGTATGCATCAGTATTTGCTTGGGGGATGCTAATGCAAAAGTAATCTATTGTAGTGTAATTTCAGCGTGCTAAGGGTATTTTTTGCATTGCTTTCCACTTCGTTAGCATAAAGTTGAGCAAATATAGGCCGACGCTATCGGCGGGCGCAAGTAATTATGCCGTCGTGCAAGTTATTGCCTCATTTTACGCCTTGATAAATTTCACTCAGCGCCTTCGTGCACTTTTCCATTAATACTGCTTTCGCCTGCCACTGCGACTGGATTGCTGCTTTTTTCTTTTCGTTGCTGTGCTACAGCTTTCGCGAGTTCATTTAATAACTGAGGGGTAAATTGCCTATGCGTTTAAGCAGGCAAGTTAGCAAGCAGTGCACGCGTATCACATGCAGTTTTGTAATCAAAAATGTTTTATTGTTATTATTACGAGAAATGCAGAAGTAATTAAGCGTGCTCCACTTCCAAACTCGTGCAACAATAGTGAATAGTGAATTTATTTATATAAACACATTTGGATATTTTATGTTTGAAAACTTCAGCCGAAGCGAGTGTGCTCTTGTTAGGGTCTGAAATGTGGAATGAATAAGCGCGCCCGTAAAGTGCTACCAGGTGTATTATTTATAGGAGCCAGTAGTGCAGGAAGATATTCATTGCAGTTTTACTATCACCGGCAGTGCGCACACAATGGCAATAAAAACACACTATCCCAGTGCGCATCCGAATCAGAATCGCATGGAAATCGAGTAATTGCTCGTGGCGCTCGTAGCGATTAGGATTACGAGGTAGGAAACGCCGGCAACAACTAATGTGCTAAATGCACCACCCGCCCCCAATGCATTCAGCTCCGGGTGTAATACAACTTTATAACTGTTTATTCAATGCGGTGGTGAATTGTAGAGTGCTCAACGAATGCGCTTATCTCCACGTGTATTTTACACATAACAATGCGGATTTCAAAGTGTTGATATGTTTTTCCGCGAAAATCGATATAGAGTTGAAATTCTGTTTGAGTTATTTTAATCCCTTTTGAATATCGTGAAAATGTAGGAATATTTGCGATGCATTATTTCCTCGTTTTTTTCTTGTGAATAATTCAAGAGTTTCGATTCCTGGAAGGCCGCAACAATGCCGAGATGGATAAATTCCTATTCAATAATTTAAGTAAATATGGATTTGAATTCTATTTCACTAGCAACTCTGGTATAATTTATGGAATAAATCGAAGTGATAGTAATCGGTTAATAATTGTTTCCAGCAAATTTGGCTTTCAATGCGATGGCATTAATAGGAATTTTCGCATGATGTGAAATCCACTACACAAAGTGTTGAGCATTGTTCAAATGTGCTTTGGCGAATCGGTGGTGTACACACATCTTCGAATCAAATATATTTGAGCCAATACATATATGCACGTATAGTTGCAAGTGCGTCAATTTGGTGAAAATGCGCGAAGGCGAAATGCAAATGTGTATGTAAATGTTAGAATATTACAGCGTGTTGGCAATTTCTACGGCTCGTTAAGCCCTTAATGCCGCATTAATATTCAGCAGTTATTTTAAATTAAACAATTCGAAATGCTCGCCGAAAACCATTTGGGGTTTGCCTCTCGCTTGTGTTTCACGTTTTTTTGCACGTAGTTCATTCAGTTCATTCAGCATTGCGGCACGCCAATTACGAATGTATTTTTAAAGTAAATGTTCACCACGTGTTTTTTCACGTATTCCGTATTTTCGCTCTCATTGCCGCGCTAACGAATCAGAAATGAATGATTTCAATTTATTCGAGTTGCTATTTTTTCAGCCAGATAGAGGAAAAACTCAATTGTATCGCACTTGCTATTGATTGCTGGTGACCTGAATGCATAATTTATTGCCGGTTTTTTAAAACTTCTTTTGTAGTTTAAATTGCCACTGCTACTGCTGCTGGTGCTGTCGCTTCAAATCCCTACCAATATTTCATTAATATTCATTGGGTCAAGTTGGTACTCGTTAACGAATAGATAATGGACAATCAATAAATATGGTAAAATGTCATTAAAATTCGGAGATATTTTTAGGTTTGCTGCTGGCAATCAAAATTATGGGCGGGGGCTATTAATTAACATTTTACTAACCTTATCCCTTATTTCCTGTCTCATCTTTTCCCTCTCCTCCTCCATTTTGCGGTGCTTCTCTTTTCGGCGCTCCTCAGCCTCGCGGATAGCTTCCTGACGCTCCCGCTCGGCTTCCTCCTCTTTCTCTTTGTCGTCGCCATCATCGTCGCCGCCAACCGCTCCTGCAAATTAATTAGCAATGTCATTATTAGCCGCATTAATTACCCCAACTGCACAGATGCGTGCGTGTGACTCTATTCAATACGAAGAGTTCGCTGAAGAGTAGAGGAAAGAAGAGAAAAACAAGGCGAGTAGAATAAATTACTACATAGTTTTATATAACTGCAATGTTGAATTTTCTGTTCTGAATTTTTTGAGAAATAAATTCATAACTTGGTTACTTCTAAGCGAAGCCATAAGCGAAAGTTAATTAATTTATATTTAACGGAAATGATATAGTCTGCGATGCAATTCAAACGACGACAGGCAAAGGCAAACGTTTGATTAATTAAACCGTGCGGCACGTTTTTTTTCTCACTTTTCTCGCGTCCTCCTTGACAAACAAGGCGGCATTGGTCGGGACGCATGATAACTCGAGGATTCAGTCATGCAGATTAATCAACACCAGTGTCCAATTAGAGCTTTATTTGTGCGCTTTTTGCCTTTATATTTTTTACGTAATTTCACGCGGTGCTCATACGTCAGCAATTCATTATGCGTTCGCCGCTCAATAATTACGTAACCACATCCAAAGGCGAAATAAACTTTGCGGGGATAATTGCAGCGTCGAGCGCGGAATTCGACTCATTGAATTTTAATTAATTTTCTATGAAAATTCCGGTGTTATTTCATTCCCCCGGTCCGCTCGTGAATTCAACTTCAACTTGGTTGACTTTGCCTCTCTGATCAGCGCCGAACACATTCCGATGAGCAGTCGTGCGCTTGATAATCGATAAAAACGATTCCACTTCCGAGTGATTGACGGATAGACAGCCAACTGAATTGCGCCTAATTAAATTAATATCCGAATGGGTACTCATCAAATATGAAAATGTAGAGTGCACTGAGCTGTAATGGCGAGGACCGATTCTGGGAAAAATATAATTGCTAGCATTATTAGCGCGCCGAGAGCGAAATATTCATTTGGAGTCTTCGCGCCCATCCAGTCCGGGGGGATGGGTGCGTAGTCGGGCTGAAAGGGCAGCGAAGGCAATCACAAAGGAACGAACAATGTCGCTGGCAGTATGAGGAAGTTAAGTGCTCTTTGAAATCGAGTCCGATCTAATTACGTTATGACAGAGGAAATCACATTTCGTCCTCCGATGGATGTGCGTGGTGCCGCCATCTTCGACGAGCACTAGGAGTGCCAACCAGGAGAGTGCTCCAGATGTGTTCGCTCCAAGCGTATACGAATGTACTCACTCACTTCATGTGGTTTGGAGACATTGATTGAGACCTAAATTCTGTGCTAGCTTCGCATTAGATGTGCGCTCGAGGGGCATACTCGGTATGTGTGCGCGTACAGGGTGTCTCGCACATACGGTTAATTGCCAGCGTCAAAGGATAATTGGTCGTGCCGCATCGAATTATGTGACACCCGGTAGGCAATTTCCTCCGCCCCCGCAGTTACGTATCGCTTACACAACACATAATAGCCGAGTCGGAATGAAGGCGGTAAACAGCACAGCACTCTTGGTATTATAATAATGCTCCGAGCACATGAAATGCTCGAGATGTTCAATAAACGCGCGCGCGCCCGCCCGCCTGAAAGATTTTCAGCAAACATTTAGCCGATGTGTTAGAGGGCGTACTCGAAACGCGTCTTTTTGCTGTTTTTCGCACGTGCAAACAACTCATCGCGTCGAAAACAACTTGATTAAGTTCAGCGCGCGCGCCACCCCGACTAAATTATTTCAGCAAATTTGTATTACATGGATGATAAGAAACTGCGAAAATATTGTTCTTTCCACCAACTTGAAACCGACGCGAGTGGATGAATTATCCGCTCACACCATATACGCATTGTGCTATTTCTGTAATTAATAGTTCAACTACTATATGAGTTCTATTATTCCAACATTTACATTTTAATTACAAACATGATAATGTATGTTTGTACACCTATCAAACGTTCATTTGTTCAGCGAGCAACATTTAATAATGCTGTAATTTCCTGATCAACTAGTTTGATAATTCAACTCGTACAAAATCTTGCAATTATATCTCTTTTTTTTATTATTATTACAGCGCACGTGCCATATTCTGTTATCACCTTTGTAAAAAGCTATTCCAACTGAATTTATCTGTAATTAATGATGAAATTGTATTCGTAAGACAAAAAATAAACAATTTTATTGATCTAGTTTCATAGGAAAAAAGAAAAAGCTTCAGCTTTGAAATAGTATCAAACGCGTAAATGCTTTGTAGCGAATAATAATGCTTTTAGATTATAATGAATTATCTCATTTTGTATAAATGGTTTAATAAAATAATCATTATAAACCCTCATTTGTATCCTCGCCATTATGCTGAAAATAATTATAATTTCAGATAAACAAAAAATATAATAGTTAGATAATTAAATAATTAAACCGCAACGCGTATGAACGATATATAATATGCACAAAGGCAAAGTCTAGAGTCTAGACATAACGAAACGAGAAATGTGATGTGTAAAAACGCAGAAATGCACCCGCAGCGTTAATTTACACTAAAATCTATAATAACGTTAGCACAGCCAGGACGTTCGCGTCGCAAATGAAAATGACATACATATACAACAACGCAAACTAGGCGTACGAACAAAGCGTAAATGAGAGAGAGCTGTGCGTGATATTGCAGCCGCCTGCGTATCCGCTTTTCATTCCACCCTTTGCTTTCCATCTTAATTACGCGCTGAAATATATTATGTTGTGTACTTTACACACAGAGTTTACGCTCTGCAATAAACTTGAAATGCAAAGAATTCGAAATGCACCGACTGCCATTTTCATTTTTCAATTTGGCAAATTGTGTATAAACCACGCGCGCGCTTCTCCCGAAGTGGATACATGTGCTGTAATTGAAACTTTGTTTGGCGATTTTCGCAGTTGCTAACAAAAATCGCGCTCGAGTTTTACGTATTTCGCATGGACACCGCCATGCGCACGGAGCTAAAGTTTATCAAAAGGGTTTAAATGCTATTTGCATGTCGTTGCGAATTCAGGCCGTGGAGTTTGTTTGAGGCGGTGACGACGACTCTCGCGCAGCCCTGGCACATTCCGAATGCGTATATTCTGCGGATGCACACGCTGCTATTTTATTTGCTAATTCCCCCGCTCGTAAACTTCGATGAGATTTCTGCGTTACCGAGAGTCACGAGAGCTCTTTCGGAATCAACAAAGGGGTTAATAACACGTAAAATATTTTCAAATGTAAATCTCGCTCTGCATAGAATTAGAATACGTTCGAATTGTGTGTTAAAATCCTTAAAGCACCTTTGATTACACTCGAGTCCTTGGCGCAAGGTAATTCACTTAAATAATTTATACGTTCTATTTCGCGTAAAGCAATCCAGGATAATGTTAATTTCAAACGTGATATCATTACCTTGCATTTCGTTTTTAAGTTTAATACTTCTGCTAAACTCGCTTAAACAAAAATGTGCAAGTAGAAAAAACTTCTTTGTGCAGTTGCAGTATCAGACAGAAATAAAAAGCAGTAATAAAAGTAGTATGCACTTGCGGTGGTTGTGCTGCGGCTGGCTTTAGGTTTCGATTGTGCGCGACGACTTTCAGTTGGATTGGTTCGAGGGTTGTTCTCGCGCACAAGGAACTCGGAAGTAGCGGTGACAACTTGGGGAAACTTTTGGCAATTAGAGAGACGCCCGAATCAATATATTAGTACAGGCAGAAGAAGAACAATGTGCGCGGAAATTGTTCGTTTCCTTCCTCTTTTGCACTCACTCACTTACTTACTTCAGTCGCTGGCTTTCGCAGGCATTGAGGTCGTGTTTAGCGGAATGTAAAGCATGTATTGTCACTTTAATTATGTTCAAACGTCAGCGCAATCAAAATTTGTTGAGGATTAAAAGATTGAATGCCTAAATTCCATCACAAAGTAAACTTAGTTCGTTGATTTCATGCGAAACTTTGTTACATTTCAAACACAAATAAACGAAGAATTAAAATTGTTAGAAAAATGAAATTAGGACAGCGGCGAAGCGTAGTTAACAACTCGACCGTGCATTTATAATTGAAACGCGTGCTGGGCCCTGGCACAAAATACCACCCTCCCGGATCATTACTATTCAAACTCGTGTTTATTAATACACGTAAATATCACGGTAGCAAGCACTCTTAACATTGACGTCCCGAGTGCCGGCCATCGAATGCAGACGAGTCAATTACGCGAAAAGGGTAGAATGAGAGAATCGCACCGGAGACGCTTCGAAAACATGGGAATGAATGTCGATCCTCGGCATGTCTGCCAATCAAACAAAAGTCTAACCTATATTTTTCTCTCGAATCGAGCCGCATACAATTATTATCAATGCTCGAAACTCGATGGTCTATGCAATCACAAGTGAATTGATTTCCAATGCTATCGACTCGCACGGATGAGCGTTGCACTAGGACGTGTTCAAAATGTGTATGAATCCGTACGTAAATGTATGATTTACATTCACAGGGTGCCACACAAGTGCATCCCGCAGAAATAATCTTATTGCATATTCAAATCGCAGAATGACAGCGCCCAGTATACTAAATTTTATGTGTACGTACAGAGCGAGCGCATAATGTATGCTCATGAATTGTTCGTCCTGAATTGTTCTGGTGCCGAATCAATAAATTCGTTTAACCGAGAAGATCGAAGAGCGCGCGTATTTCGTGATTCGAGGTTCTTCAATTTCGTTTACGCCCTCGGCTATACAAATTGCATCAATCCAATTTGTTCATAATAAACTCTATAAATTACGAAGTCATTGAGGGGACAACAACAACAACAACAACAACGACGGTGGTGCTTTTGCAATTTGTAGGAACATCCCGTATTTGCGGAATTTATAACGCGTGTAGCCTAATAAATCATGTTTACGTTTTGGCTGTGCTGATCGTTATCAAAACATAATTTACCGTAACGTTTTGCCGACACGCATCGCATGCAAATTCAACGCATCACCGTAAAAAAAAGAGTCACCGAATAGCTGCTGCATTTTACATTATTTTTTATTGCGTTTGCGGTTATCTTATTTGTTGCATCATACGCATTAACTGTGCGTAAAATTTGAAAATATTATACAATTTCTAAATATACTTTTGCTAAAAGAAAGGCGCGTTCAATCGCGTACAAAATGTATTCATGCGTTCGTAATTAGCATGATTTAACTCATCGCACGCGCAAGGTAATTCAATAAGGAACTCCAAGGAAGCGCACAGTTTATCTCTTTATGTCGCTTCGATTAACATTGTGCAAAGATGAAAGTTGCACAGCGCAAAAGCCTTTTGGCGCGTTTCTATATGCTATAATCCACGAATGCGTGCGTTTGAATTACTTAGTCGAATACACACATAAAAGCAAAATGTCTCTATATCATCCATTGCTAATTTGAGTGCATAAAAATGTTCGAAATACCTCATTCAAATCTCTATATAATTTTATACGCGTTTAATATTAATCGCGAACAAATTGAATCAGTTAGGCAATTAATTTGGAACAATTAAATTCGGCGGATTTTAATCAGTTTGGTGATTTTTACCCTCATCTTGCTTTTTACGACTACCCAATATCCGAATGAGCGAATAAAACGGATTAAAATACACCGAATTTCCTAATTGATTATTATTATCATTAGTATTTGCTTGTGTGCGAGGCGAGCGCGTAACAAAATTACAGCATTATTTTAATGGTAAATAAATTAATGCGATTAATGGAAATATTTTGTTCATCAATTGGGCGCTGCATTCGAACAATTTAATTAACGTATAAATAACACAATATAATTAAAGTTTAAAGTGTATTATTTTATGGCGATAAAATAAAATGCGGCAGTAAAAAATCAAATTATTCCCCATACTTATAAAATGAAACTACTTGCTTGTAAAAGCGCGAGTGCTACGAATTAAAATGTAAGAGAATCGGCTCCGAATGAACTTGCGAAGCACGCAGAGGGAACTCAAGACGCCTCATAAAACTTTTCCGCGATGCCATCGAAGAAAGTATCTAATTATACAAGTTTTTCACTTCTAAAGCTTCGCGCACGGTGTTTGTTTGCTCGTGTTTTTTTCTGCGCGAGCTACCTTTTGCGAAAAAGGATTAAAAATACACAAGGACGATGATGAAACGCCGCAGCAATTTATTACGTAACCTTAAACGAGAACAAAAGTTCTTCACGGCAAGTTTATTGCGTTATTTTTCGAAAACGCGTCGACAATATCAATCGCATAATGTGGCGCGCCTCTCGTTGCGTTGTTGTATTGTTGTGACTCGCATCACAAAAAGCACTCACAGTTATAACATTTATACGTGATAAAAGAAGACATTAATAGAGTAAATGTACAATCATATACGACTACGAGTAAGACACTGAATGCACACTGAGAAGAAGAGCTTCTTACGACAAAGAGTTTCTTCGTATTTTACGCAAGTCTTAGAAGGAAATATTAAACACGTCCATGCATACACTTTTAGATCAGTTTGAACGAGTCCATTTATCAAGGAAACGTAAATAAGAACAACAACTGAATAACTCAAACTTATGAAAGAACCAAGCAAGTTGTAAGGAAAGAAAGAAAAGTTACGGAGAAAAACAGAAGAAAACATACAAACGGAATACATTGAAACACACGAAGGACGCAAAGTTAAAACAAAGTAAAGTAAAATAAAATAAAGAATAGTTAAAAGTAATAAGATAAGACACGAGAGCAACAAACCACAGTAAGCAAACCACACATTTAATTATCTTAAAAAATCCAGTCGTACCAATCCAACAAAGCAGTGGAAGTGTCGGTTCTAAACGGTCGAGACGGCTTCGCCGCTTAGGGCCTTACCTAGTATGTTCATATCTCAACAGTGTCGCACTAGATGTCAGACTGGTGCACGAACTGCTTGTATTTTGTTCCGCAACGCGTGTGACGTCACCCTGCCCCACCAGCGGTGTTTTTATGCTGCCGCCGGAGACGCGCGCGTGCGTTGAGGTGGTGGGGACTGCGGCGGCAAGGGTGGCGGCAGCGGTGGGGATGCCGGCGGTCAGTTGCGGTGCCCATCGCGAGGGTACGCGTGCACTGGCGCGCGCGTGCCGTAATGTGCGTGCTCTTCTTCTGCCCCCGCTGATGATGAGGATGCCGTCGACAGGGGGCATGTGCCACGAGAAGAAGTGGCGAGCGGCAACTAGTCGAAGGACGCAATATATAGCCGGCTTTATATAGGCGAACAGCTCCTGCTGCTCCCCCCGCAGCCGCCCCACTGCGCCGAGTGCGTGGGGGGATGGATAATGATGGCGTACCATCACGTCTTTGCCTTTGCCGGCCGACCACCCTTCCGCCCTTCCTTGTTCTTCGTCTTGCGCTTATGAAAAATTTTTGCATTGCGCGATGATTGATCCCCACTAAAGCGCGACGTTTGGTCCCTGGCGTATTGGCACACGAGCAATCGACTGAGTGATATTAAAGCTATTCGACGCACACTTGCGGCAATTAAGCAGCGATGATAAATACGGTAATTACTATAAAAATACACACAGCTTCGGCCCCTTGAGAAATACACATCTTATTCCGTGCATAGTGCCAAATCCCAGAGTGTATTTAGCGGCGCAGAGTGCGCTTTCAACAGATTGACGGCGGAGCGGCGGTGCTGGTTGTTGATGGCTTCGCAGCGGCGGGCGGAAAAAGTAAATTAACGAAATCCTTAAAGCAGCCAGAGCGCTTCGTTCGTTTCTAGATTAAAGAACAACACACTCGAACGAATGCCAATAGAGGAGAGAGGACAACACATTGATGCGGGGGCGGCGCGCACAGATTCACATTTCCCATACATGCATTCACTTCGTTCGCTGAGAGCACTCGATCTCTCGATCTGAGCTGAATACAGATAGTTACAATAAACACTTGCTTAAATAAGTCTCGCGAGAGTGCCATTTTATTCTAAAAGCTCGGATCGAATGCGAGAGGCGAAAGATGAGGAAAAACGCACCCGAAGAAAATGGAAGAAAACCGTCGGCCCGACATCCAATTAGCTTTCAATGCATCGTGTTTCAACTAGAGAAGTAAATCAGCTTAGTAAAGTGGCTATTTAATTTTTGCTTATTTATCTAGAAACGCTATTGTTGAAGCGTCGGTCTCACTACTTTGCTGATTTCTGCAATAAATAAATATTCTACACTTGCGCGATTCTCCCACTTATATTTTTTTCAGCACCTTGTTAATTCAAACATAAATATTTTCCAACTCGTTTAAACTGAAAACATTTCGTATCTGGGGGTGGCAGGTACAACTGAGCTAAAAATCTTTTTAGCATGCAACTTGAAGTAAACGAAGTAAACAAAAAAACACGGGACAAAAAAGAAAATAAATAACGGCAAAACGAACGACGCTCTGCACCAAAGTAAAAATCGTAATTTATAGGTTGCTAAATCTCGGAGCGCTTAACATTTTCAATAAATTTACACTTGTGCTACACACAAGAAACAAGTAGAAAATAACGTTGGCGCATGAATACCTCCATGACAGGACGTGTAGCGTAAATGTAAAGTGAGTCAGTTGCGCGTCCGCCAAAGACTGCCATGGTGTTCTCGCTGGAAACGAATGAGCACCGCTTTGAATTTCAAATCGCTCTTCGGGCAGCGCGCGAGAAATGCCATCATCGGAAAACCTACTTAGATGAATGGTGATTTTACGGTTTGCTGCTGCCCTGAGATTGATTTAAATGCTCCCGCTCTGTGCGCAAGCCTGTAGCCGAATGAGAAGAGCACCGTGATTGCTAAAACTCGTCACTTAATCATACGCTGCACGAAATGCGAATACTTGACTATAAAACGATTTGTTTGCCGCCGTCGTTCTTTCTTTCAGGAAGCAAGTATAAAATTTAAGTGTCATGAATATGAATTAGTTCAGCAGCCATTAGCAAATATCATCATGAAGTACAAATGTTATAATTTCAACTCCCGCACACCGTTTCCGCTTTTAAATATGCGCAAAATATTTTTAAACAGACACAAACAACGTGACTGCATTAAAACCGGTATGAAATTTCATTAAAATATTTTTACCCATGCGCCAAAGGTAAACAATAAACTTTTCATAAGCGAGATAGGCTGGATGAAAAATATGAATACTAAAATATATTTACATTAATTAACATGGAAGATTTAAAGTTGGCGGTCCATGAAAAAAGTTTGTTTCATTTAGAAACAAAACTAACAGTGGGAAGCAATGCGTGGCGAAGAGAAAAGAAATGGGTCAAACCTTATAACCCGACAGCACACTTGGGCGTGAGTGCATTTAATATGCACATTTTACTTTGGAAAGGTATCATTGTAAAGCTTTTTGCCAGCTTTTCGCCTACGTTTTTTTTTCGCCGCATATCTACGCGCACCGAACTACTTTCATTTACCATGCTCATACAATTTTTTTGCGTGTGAATGCAGCTTTTTAACCCCATGAATAAACGCTTGACTCCTATTTTTCCTCAAAGGTCTCAGTCGAAAACAACAAGTCCGACACCATGGGGAAAATTTCAACAATTCAAATTAGGTTCAAGCTTCAGGCTAGTTTTCTATTAATATTCCACTGAAACTTGTACGCCCAGCTTTGTTTTTTTTGTTAAGTAATTGCCACGAGTTTTATCCCAATTACTTAAAGTCGCTTTCCGCATTAGATAAACGAACTTGACTTTGCAATTCTATTTTTTTTTCTCGGGGACGTTTGTTCAAAGCCAGTTTGGCTTTGTTGCGTTTGCTTGCAGTGAGTTGCACACCTGGTGTGAGAGTACAATAAAAGCGTAATCCGATTTGTTTACATTCTTTGTAAGTTTTCCTTCTTGAGCACGACATGCGAGCGAATTCAGAAAATATTATCATAGTGCTTTGTTGGCCGAAGAGATACGACACATGGAAAACATTGACTTATTGACTTTTCTCTTTTTACTCACCGTACGATTTTGCAAGCTTTGCACGATTCTCAAACGTTATACTGACTCACCTGAAACAAGAGTAAAACGCAATTAACTTGGGTGTTTTACAGCGAGACAGCGAGCGTGAGTGTGGAATAAAGAAAAAAGGATTGGACAATAAAATATGTTAGTTCCATTTATATGGATGTCATGAATGCCACATTTTCATTACTTGCAAAAGCAGGAAGACTATGGGTAATTAATTATATTGTTAATCGTCTTTGTTTTGCATCTCAAACGCTTGGCAAACTCTGCTTGACAACGTCATTCATGAGAATAATTACATTGTTTCAGCGTGATTATCCTTAGAAAAATGCATAGTCATCAAGGATATCAAAATTACAAAGTAATGGCTCTACCACTAGAAGCACAATGTTAAATTCCAGATTGATGAAGTATTCAGGCTAAAATAATATTTTAATCCGTCCAGCGCGAAACTAGATTGCAACTTGTAATTGATTCTAGCAGTGATATGAATTAAATTATTCGATTACACGCACTCAAAATCATCAGGACGAAGCGTGTGTGCGGAATAAAATAAAATTACATTTGCGAAGAGCGCGAGCGCGCGCGCAACTTTCCAATCGAAGAACAGCCTGATTCTGTTAACAAATCAATTTCGTTTGACACGTTCGCGCATCTGTGCCACTACGGCCGAGAGTCGGGATGAGTGGAGGCGGCAACGGCGTCGTCGTGTTCGTAATCTATTAACAATTCGCCGCCGGCAATTTGCATATTTCACGTTTGCAGCTGATCAATTACTGAAGCAAATTGCTCATCCATAACTATAATGCGATTTTCTTCGCAAGCATTGCCTTTGCGCATCTTGCGAATTTTTAGCGTCGTCAATTAATTGAAAATTTCTTAAACCAGTAAAACTTTTCAGCATGCAACCCGGATGAAAATAATAAAATCACATTTCACTTTAGAGCTTTCGAGGAAAATAGAAACAGTCAGTTAAATCTATCTATTTTCCGAGTGCGGGCGTGAATGAGGCGCACTAACATATTTATTAGCACTTAACTCGACGCGGCAAATAATAAAATCGGCGAAACGAGGAATGGAAATAAATTTCGATAATTGTCTAAATGCGTTTTTCTAATAGACACGCGTCTAATACGCCTCGACGTTACACATCTATCTCCCTGGGGAATTGTGCGCGTGTACGCCGGAGTTGGAAGATGCTTTATCCAGCCAAATGCAATTCTTGTGTAAGTCCAACGAACGTCTATCATTTCACATTCGCTCACGTTGCTGAGCTGGAATGGTGGCTGCAACGCGTAATAAGAAGATGCCGCCGCCGCCGCCTGTGGAAATTCTATAGTCGAATGCTTTAAAAAGCACGTACGTGCGAATATCACGATGACTTGATGTGGAGGCAGATCTCTTTTAAGCGTAAGTAAGTATATATCTCAGTTTTCCTTATTGCTTGCGCATTCATGAGATTAATTTCGTCGAAATCCGCTTAATAATAAATGTAAATAAATCATATTCTTATCGCACATATCACTTCAGATCTCCCTTAAAAGGCGTGAGAAATGTGGCATTAAGAAACTTCCAAGAAAATAAGAAATTCCACACAAAATTCCTCCTCTGATGTCATTAACTTCTTCAGCGGTTATCGATTATGTTAATGCTCCGAATTATGATCGGGACAAACAAGGCCAAGACAGAAACCCCAACGTTTACCCTTTTCACGTTTCTTGTTTTCATTGCTCACGAACCTTAATGCCACTTGCGAAAAAAGCAGGAAACATCTATCACAACGTCAGAAATACTCTTATCAGATTAACCACAATACCTAGCCAGGGTTTAAATCCTTATTCTACCCTATAATTTCGTATTCTTTTCGTAGCAATAATAACATACATTAGAATTCCCTCATTTTCGCTGCTTTTTCTTCTTCTGTTCATACGACGTCGAATGTGTTTCGCTTTTGGTCGCGGTGACTTATTCTAGTGTAAAATATAATTACAGTGCGCTTCCGCTTTGGCAGCGTAAAAGTGAAAAACGCGACTCGTTTACATTTAAATCAGCGCCGCCGCCGCGCGATTATTGCAACTGGGTCAGCGCGAAATGGGTGCAAAACATGGTCTCGCGAAAAGAAGCGTGCGGTGGCGGTTGGCGGCGAAGCACCGAAACTTGCAAAGGGGCTGCTCATTCTCTGGTTGTTGGTGCTCTTGCACGCTACGCGCTGCGGACGTACATTGATTAAGTTAAATGTAGCGCAGCTGATGTAGTCTAATCTAACTTTGCATGGTGTGAGTAGGAGAGGACAATGTTACGCGAACGCGCCACGCAATGCAATGCTCGATTTCCATTGGTGTTGTTGTTGTTGCTGCCGTTGTTGTTGATTGCGTTCACCCGTGCTTGTTTCGGCTCTAAGGAAATTCGGCACAAACGCGCGACTGCAATGCGGAGACTACGTGATTTTCCACTTTTCAATTGTGGCGAATAAAACGCAGTCAATTCTCTTCTCACATCGGGTGAAAATGAACCAACCATAAAAGAAATATGAGTTTCTTCTTGAAAGTGAAATAATTTCTATCAATAATATTTTATTATTCCTATATTCATAAATATATCGAATGAAATACTGTTATAATTCTTGTTCACGCGGTCGAACCGCACTTCCGTTTTTGTCTTTTAAGGAGGAAAATAATTTTCGTCGAAATTTTCGCCAGTATCGTTAAATTGTGTCATAAAATCTTAACAACAGTCAAGTCATCCTTAAAAGGTTTTCAATTATTGTCCACTTAAGCTTAAACACTTCCCCTCCTCGTTTTTCGCCGCCACCACGAGTCGAAGATAAGGAGGAAGAAAATAAATTTTAATGCTGAATACTCAGCGCGTATAATTTTTTATCCCAACTATATTGAAGATTGAAAAGCTGCAAGGAGATGAAGTGAACAGGAAGAGAAAAATGAGCAAAGATGATTTCGTGCTTTATACAGAGATACATTTCTCATTTTTCACGCTTTACGCCTTTTTAAATACACGAGAAACTCGTTAGCGTAATGCGCGCACTCCTCGACTGGTCTGACGTTCAAAGTTCAAAGTCATTAGCAGGAAAAACGCGTGTTCGAATCTTTAACTTTGCTACAACGACAACTAAATAATAAAAAAATGTTGCAATAAAATCTTAAAGTTGGAAACAAATCGAATCATTAAATTTCTATAAATTGCAAGTGTTCAACCAGTTGATTTGTCGTCACTACCGACAAAGTCGTCGAAAATTTAAAATATTTAGCGAACCACTGCAGCGATCTCGAAAATTTAAAGTGCATCGGATTTAGGATTATTAGCTACACTATTAAGCCGGATACAAATTGTCTAGTTGAACAATAATCCTGTTTATTGCATGTCGAACTCAGATCGTGACGCGATTTGAAATTCGTGAATTTCAAGAGCATCATTCGTAGACTAATTAAGTAAGTAATATTTGAGTGGGCAATAGGCAAATAGAGAACGAACGTGCAATTAAACTGATGCTCGTGTATACAAATGTATCAAATATGGCAGTGTGTTGTGACGTTTTATGATAATGCTTCCGCTTATATTACTCGTACACATTGCGCGCGCGCGATCATTAGTGATATGAGGCGGAGAGCGGCACGTTTTGGGGGTGGTTTGCTAGCAGCAAGCCAAATAAATAAATCTCTCCGTGCACTATATGCACGCATGGGTTTGTTAATTAAAGTCAAAATTAACCTTGATGTAGAGAATATGCGTTAATTTATGTGCATGATTTTCATGAATTGCTCATAGTTTGCTTGCATATTTAGTAGCAAATTGCTAATGCAACAATTTGATTATTAGTTTAGTTTACCGTATTTATTCCGCATGTTTTCTAAATAAATATCAAATCTATTTCGAATGAAATGCAATTCTCGGTTGGAAATAGTTTAGCGCATACATATTTTTTTATTTTTATGCGCTCAACAATAAAAGTTATATTGCACAAAAAACGTATAACAATCTGATATTTCACTTGACAAGTAATAACAATGTACAAATTGCAGATAGCAAAAAATATGCAACATATTTGCAATTTCCATGGCGCAAAAAATGTGGCTGTTATTCGCGGTAGCTGTAGGTGCATCGCGACGACAACAACAACAACACAACAGGAGCAAGGACGAAGGACGATTGGAAGCAGGAAAACGCGAAAATGAGCGAACGCGCTGGACGCTGAAAGGGATACGTCAAAGCACGCTCCGAGAGGAAAAAAAGCGTGGGCGCGATTGTTTGAAAATGACGAAGTGCTCCACATGCATGCCAATTGCAGATATGTGTGCGATGGCGTCGCACAACCATCATCATCATCATCATCATCACGCTTCGTCGTCGTCGTAGTGGCTGGCATTGCACTCGATCAAAATGGGAAATGGTCTGTCGAAATAGCGGAATACACGTGCGCATATAATAGAATAGATTGCTGTTTATAGTAGTCGCTCTCTCGTGGTGTGCTTGCTGTATGATGGGATATCGATATTGGAGTTCTGCTTCAATGACAAACACAATACTCGAACATTCATTAAAATGATTACTGCGGCTGGAATTTAATATTTTATTTTTAATTACAGCAAAAGAAAGCGCATAGAATGCGCGATAGCGAGCGGAACTCGAAGATGAATTAAGATGAAACGTTGAAGATAGATAAACGCGGCGAATGGCGTTCACAATGCTTGGCTGGTAACTGGCACAACTCAAGTAACAATGTGATAAATGATGATATAGTTAGTTGGCAGCTGGAAGGACGACGACGCTTTTGCATTCAAATTCAATGCATTCAGAATGACTGGGCCACTCGCTCGCTCGACAAAACAAGGAGGTGCGCGTATTGTCGCTTTGGCGTCGGCGGCGGCTGCAGCGGTGGCGGTGGCGGCTGCTGCCTGCCCAGATAAACAGATTCAATTGTGCGCGCACGTTACGGACTATAAACGCGATATTACATGGATCAGTTCACAGCCGCCAATTGGCCGGCGGCCGGCGGACTGATGCGGGTGCTCGCGCAAGGATTCATCATCAAATCCTGCCCGCCCTTAATGAGAAACCGATGCGCGTTCGCCGTCTATCTTGGCCGCATCGCATCAATTTCGTGAAACACTTGCTCGCGCCCGACTGCTCAGTATCATATTCGACCAGACGCACACGAGCCGCCCTATTCTCCTTCGGATCGATGCAGTGCAAAGGGTGGGCAAAGGAAGACGCACCACTAACTTATCTTATCGTTCACGCATATATTTCTTCGGGGTCTACGAACACGCATCGATGCGTTATTATTCTGGGGTTGAATATAATTGTGATATCGTGCATGCAGGATATCTTTTCATTGCGTTCTAATGACTTTGCAATAACTCGTATAAGTAAACTCAGTAATGAAAATTTATCCTGTGAATTTTTCCGTTTATAAATTTTCCATCCTCAAAATTCAACCCTTTTTCGGCTTCGTGAGTCAAAATGTAAAATTTGAATTTACGAGCGGAGAATGCCCGAATATCACACTAATGAAAGTTGAACAAGTTAGAAAAGCAAACACGGCGATCACGAACAAACCTGACAGGTCAATGAAAAACTAAAAGCAAGCGAAATGTTTTCGGGGCGCTTCGTCTCGAAGCGGAACGTACGCTATAATAGAAAACGCACGCGTAAGGCACACGGCGGCGGCTACGATGCCGTCGCCGACGACGACGACGACGACGAAGAGATGATATTATTCTGCAGGCGTCATCACAATTTCCCCTGACGTATTAGTCCATTTCCCGTTGCCTTCCAGCGTCGAGCGCGAAAGCCTTGAAATAAATCCACGTCATTTACATGCACAAACGCAGCGCAACGAACGGACGCAAATAACGCGAGAGGTCGTGCGGTCGTTTGCTGGACGTACGCATATTACCACCGCCGCCGCCGCCCTCCTCCCCATCCCGAAAAACTCACGTGGACGCTGAGAATAAGGATTTTCATCTGCGCGTATGCATATGAAATATGCACACGGCAAAGTGCAAACAAGCCTTCGTGATTCACAAGCACACCCTTTATATAGTTTTCACATTTTTGCTTTTTTTATATTCGCGCTAATTTCGTGCATAATCTTTGTTGAATTTATAATGCTGGTACTTTACCCACTTTTTACCGTTTTACGACTTTTTCCTCGAAAATATTATAGGCACTTAAAATAACAAAAAAAAAAGTAAGCCGCAAATGAACGCATGTTCGTAAAGTATATTTATGAATAATTGAATTTTTGACTTGTGAAAAATGTGTGGCAAGATTAAGAATGTGGTTTACAAGGCGTGGCAAATTTCACACTTCGCTTCATCGTTCACACGCGTAGATACAAGAAGGGAGCGCGCGCGCGCGCTTTTGGGGAGCTTTTACCGAACGCGAAATGATTACACTTTATAACTGACATAACAACCTAATGGCCTAAAAAGCTTAATGATCTTTAAGCTCTCTCTCCAGCTCGAAAGGTGTAAAAGCTGGAACGCATAACGTCTCGCACTATTTTCGCACGCGTCGTCAGCAATAATGTCAGCGCTTGCGGTGCGCTCACACACGACTGAAATTCAGAGTTTGTTCTCTTGTTTCTTCCGCTTATGTCTTCTTCGCCATTGTGTTATTTTACGCTAAAGTTTATAAATTATTTTTACGGCTTAGGTATTGTATTAACACAATATCAACTTTTACACTCATTCATAATAAACTACCCTTTTCCTCCCAGCAACACACAGCAAGTGATTAATAAAACCATTAATATAAACTATTAAACAGAAGCATAAATGCAATTACATTATGCATTCTTGGCTTGAGTTTATGTTTAATTCATTGTGTTGGAAATGCAATCCCACCCCGAATGGGGATGGTATTTATAAATAAAGTGTATCAAAATATTCTTGGGATCCTTTGCAGAATGCGATATTATTGTGTAAAGAATATTCAAAATGGTGAAAGAAAATGGAATGAATTGAATTGGAAAAAATGACGAAAACGAAAAAGAGCATTTTTGGATATTTCGTTAGGTTTCCAATGGTTTTGTTCGACCCAGTAGAGAAAAAGAGAAATACGTTTACTTCGTGGAGCTCATGAAAATGTATACGCAATGATTGTTCCACTCTTGCGATGTGTAACATATTCGGAAATAGTTTCAGCGCTTATTTTGTGGTGCGGTGAAACAGCGCGCCGGGGCTGCCAACTGCACGAGCACTGATGGCGCGGTGGTAGACGATATAATGCATGGATAGCATCCGTTTTCAGTTATCTATGAAAAGGAGCCGAACGAAACGAACGAGCGTAAATGAAATGAAAATGCAATTCGGTGATTGATTTCGCAATTTTCCTTCGGCAGCCCGCACCGCCTCATTTTTTCACATTCTACTGGACGTTTGCCAATTTTGTTCGCTTTTTCCCTCGCTTCCTCTCGTGCGCACTTTCGTATAAAATACACTGAACGAATGAGTTATTTTCCGGAAGTATTCGAATGCTCATCATTATCAAGTTATCGTCGATGATCACTTACACTTCTTCCTTCGTTCTCTCTGCTTTATTCATACACGAAAACGATCAATTACGATCCAAAGTCTATCATAAAGAGTGCGCGCACGAGCGCAATGCATATCGCACAAGTTAATCTTTCTTGCATTCATTGCACGAGCGTGCAGCGCAATAAAATCGCGAGTGTCGTGTCGCAGAGTAATTTATCAAAAAAAGCTGCCTGAGTGTAATTCGCTGTTATCCAATCCGATGTGACTCGTCACGTGCAAGAAGTTTTTCCCACCGCTCGCGTACGTGTGCACTTCCACAATCAGATATTTTTCGGCTGACGATGAAGAAAAGTGCGCTAAGGCACCCACTATTAGACGGCGGCGGCTTTTACTATTGCCGTGTGCAAAAACCGTTGGAGATTACTACATAGATAAATAGGTCTTGATAAATTGCAGTTGAGCTCGTTCTCTGTCGTGCTTGCGACCGCGATAAATCCGACAAAAACGCGATGGTATTAGCCTAAATCTTTATCAACTTGAATTATTGAAAATTCAGCATTATAGCAGCTATTAGAAATTAAGTTGAATCGACCACTGAAAATATGCCACACAAGAAGTTATATACTTTCCTGAACAATTCTAGAAATGTAGGTAGGTAATAACCATTTCATGTGACTTATGATTACAGTTTCGAAATTCAAATGTGTCTTAACAATAATTCGAAATCTACATGAAGATATAAACGTATAAACGTAATGTGCATGCAAGCTCTCTGATTTATGCAATACCCGCTAGCGAAATATCTTCGACGCAATGCAGCGACAAAGTTTGCAACATTGTTATCATCAACCCCTGCGACGTGAGTGCGAATGACACACGAAGCAGCATATTGCGTTTGATGCGAATTTACAGCAAATTTCCAAGATTTGTGCCGACTGAGTCGTGAGGAACCGCGCGTAATACTGATTAATGATCCCTTAAAGCCTTATTAGGCCGGACCGAGAGTGTCGCATCTTTGAGGGTTAGCGTGCGTCCATTGTGCGCGCCGCAAAAATATTTTCATTTCGGCGCGCCGAATTAAATCGATTGCAACATTGCTCTGGCCGACTAAAAATAGGTTGCGGACGCTTCGGGGGCGGCGGTTCGGTGCGGTTTGGTTCGGTTTCGTGGGTAAGCAGGTCGGAAACCCAGCAAAGCGTGTGCATGAGTACGAGCGAAGGACGTCGGTTTTTGGGGAACAAGAAGAAGGAAAGTAGTTAAGCCAACGCGTGCGCGCACCTCGTTCTCTTCCACTTCGGTGCGCGTTCGATATATCTTTTTGGCAAACAGCCAAAAACTCGCGCGCGTTCAAGGGTGCGCGCCAGCATTCTCTTCGAATACACACGGCGAGCGTTTGCGTTATTCATAAAAGAAAAGGTACAAACCTACCCCATTGCACTCGAGTGCGGGCGAAATAGAAAGGCGAAAGAAGCTGACTGAAGAAATTAGTGTACAATGCGCGAATGCTCGATAAACCTTTCCACGAATGCGAAGCAGAAATATACGCTCGCGAATACATTGCGATGGATTCCTTCAGTCCCATCGAGCCCCGTTTTAGGGTCGGCTTGAGACACACAGCCGCAACACGCGGCGTTCGCTCGGAAAATGGAAAATTTATGATTGACTTTGAAAAACACTGCACGAATAAAAATGACTCCAATTTTATAGATCTATCGGTTCCGAGCGCAAACAAAACGTGCTTTGGATTTACCTTCCTTCCCAAAGAAAGAAAGATAGAAAGAATGAAAAAATGACATTATTTTCGACTAAGTCAAAATAACTTTTGCTTTTTTATATCCGTGTTTGTTCATTTTAAATTTTCCAGGAAAAATACCTCTTCGTATTTTCCTACTCGATGGATATACACTTTTTTCTTGTGCAAATTTTACGATTTGTGATTTGGAGTAAAATTAAATTTTGCGAACCAAATGAAAATCCCGCATAACATTGATTTCCACTTCTGAGTCAAACAAGCGCCATGGACACGTGGATATTTCTCCCCTCACATTTGCATCTGATTTGAATTACATGAAATACAAACGCAACACTTGCACACGCCAGTTGGTCAGATATCTGCGGACTATCTGGGTCAATATATCAACTGAAACAACACACAACAACTGCAACGTGTTTGTGCACGTCAGATGCGAAATGCATTAAACAAAAAACAGGACATGACAGGACGAGACATCGAAGAAAAATGCACAAATAGCCGCAGCTCCAACGCTTTCGCATGCACCAGCGTAGGGAGCGAAAGGTTATATCGCAATAAACTCAATATCGATTCCATCAACCCTCCGCTTGTATGCGAGGGGCATCGTCGACATGCATAACAATACTTCGATTCTAATCAAGCAAACTACCTTGATTTGTAATTTGTCACACGTCAATTTCCTCGAATTTCCAATGTCAGCGAGAAATGGATTAATGTGTAATAAACCCTCTTTCTATTTATAACTTTGTCAATTTAATATTTGATCAAATACTTTTTTGCATGTGGTGAGAATTTCATTTGTGAAAAAACAAGAAATTTTTAATTAAATTTGTCTCGCCGAAAAAGTGATGCGTAATGCATGTTCACATCGCAACTTTGAAAGCGCGTTAAAGTTGGTCGGGTAAAACGCAACCATCATTTTTCATTCGAGATTGTTCGGCGAAAAGTTTTGAATTTCGTTTTAAAATATGCGACATCCAAATTCCTTTTGCCAGGAATGGCCTTGCAATGCCATTGTAAATTTAATAAAAATTCAATATACTCGCATTGCATGACGGACAAAATTCAAATCTCGATATAGAATTCTACATCAGATGTAAAACGGACGCATTCGAACTCATAAGAGCACTTAAAATACCAAGAGGCATTTTCAGAATCTATTTCTGTACACAATGTCAGGGGGATGATAAAAAATATCACTTTTGATTAGAATGAACGCAGCACCAAGGGAAAACACGCAGATCGATCGGTTGCACAACGCTACGGTGTCAACTTAAATTTTGTGCATCGTTGGACAATGATGTGTTTAAGTGAATAACTACGACGAGACTTTTTATTGAATGCGCACTCATGCTGAACGAAAATATGATCCTACTTTATATACTTGCGCAAGTATTTTCCACACACACACAGAGACGTCGAGAAAAATGTATCAGTTGGGTGGCGGTTCTGATCACCCGATTGACTCTCGCCTATTATCACACTTGAAGCGTGCAACTCCTGCCAGCGGATGATAAGAAAAGTGCACTTTTCATCTTTTCATTAAATCAATCGCCACGCTTTGCCAAAAAATTGATTAAACTATGAATAATTCATAGGCACCTGAATGGATAATGAACGTTTCGGAATTTCGGTAGTTTCTCGTGTAATTATCATAACTTTTCCCCGGGGTGCATTCAGATAATTTTCCATCATGCCGAAAAACCAATTCGGATTACCCAAATTGCACGACCCAGTTTTCCGCATTAATAGACAGCGCACTCGCTCAACAAAAATCATTCGATGCGTTCTGCTCGAGCGCGCAGAGACGCGGCGACGCGCGGTTTTGCCGCCTCCAGTGTCACCCTGTGTGTCGTTTGCCGTCCAGCGAAGCGCACAACATATGTACGCCCGCATTGCGCGCCGCATTTATCTGATCAGCCCTTCGGTCTGCGTTCTGCTGATAGACAAGACTTGGACGCATTGCCTCGTAAATGATGCGCGTCGCATGAATCATGAGTGCGAAAGCGTCTTTTGCTAAATTTATTATTGCTTTATGAAAATTGGAAAAGTACCCTCCAAACGTGTATCTCGCCTTTGCGCTTTGAACGCGCTGTTGATTTATTGGACGTGAAAAATGCAATATTCTAAAGTTATTTTTAACATTTTACAAACAAGTTCAACGAGGATAATAATCGTATTTCAGGAATTGAAGTATGAATATGATTTTCATAAAATGGTATCCGTATGTCGGCAGTGTGTGACAAGTCAATTTGCCAATATTGAAGAAAAGTGGAAAAATATTTATTATGTAAATTGCACGCTGAGAGTTAACTGCCCGTACACATCCGACATACACAGTGAATTCGTAGGAAACGAAGGAAGAAACGGCGCGCGACGTGACTGCTGTTCATTGTCGTGGCTCACGTTTCATTCGGCGAAGGCCGCTGCTGCCGCCGCCAGCATAAAATGCCTTAGTGCTGGATGCAGTGCACTTTTTGTACATCGCATTACGCTGCTGTCGTCGCCAATAATGAACTCTACCCCGTTTGCTTCGCTGCTCTCTGCGCTTTCACACACAATGCACTAAAATAATCAGCATCTCCTCGTTCATCACGCGCTGTCGTCTGTCAGCAGCGTCGAAAAGTCGGCGGCGGTCGCGTTTCAATTAAGTGATGCGTGTTCTCGCGTGCGCAAAGATTTTATTAGCTGTTTCTTACTTCAATTGAATTACCCGCCATGCAAGCCATGTACGACGTTTTAATATAAAAATGCAAGTAATTTCACATAAAAAAAGCAGATTTAGTCATGCACATGTAAAATATGCAAAACGTACACGTATATAAAATAGAATTAGCATCAATCAGTTTATTATAGTAATAAAATAAATGAAAACTTGTATGCGAGTTATCTGATAACATTAATTACGTGAACATTAAAGTTGGTATGTTTGGAATAATAAAAATAATTTGAAATATAGTTAGCATTCTAATATGAAAACTAAACAGAAATTTTAATAACATTTTAATTTCGCGTTCGTCAACAGCAGAAGATGGGATGCGTGGCGTGCCGCGAGTTTTGTTTAAAATTGCTCTCGAGCGCAACGAAGACATGATAATAACAACTATATAGAAAACGATGAATAAGAAGTAGGCGCGGAAAGTGGAGAAAATGATGATGCACATTCATAAATAATGGAACAAGCCGAATATCAAACATTATGATGATATTCCATTAGAGGTACGCGGTGCTGGCGTTGCGGGCGAAATGAACGATTTCCAATGAATGTTAACGAAGTTCCCGAACGCGCGGCGCATCCGTGTTCTTATCTCTGCGGATGTCGGCTGCAGCGGAAGAAAATGTACAACAAAGAGGTCACACGAGACATCGAGAGAAATGCGCTCTCCGATCGGGCGAAGAGGGAGGACGACTCGTAACGAACGAGAGCGCTGGAAATCATTATCCATCCTTTTATGCATTGAATTGTTCACGGCTTCCGGCACGGCTTTTTTCCGCATCGGCGGCAGCGGCGGCGGCAGGGGCGACTAAATTGTGTGGGCACTTGTTTGCGCCGCCCGCCGGCCGCATTCTTAGCCGCATTTTTACGCATTTAATTCGCACAAGTGGAACGCGCACCACAATGCGAACGTGTCTTCGACGAAACGCGCCCGCATTCCATTATTTGCGGCGCAGTGCATTTGGCGCCCCGGAACGCGATGGCATGCGGAATGCAGACAATTGAATTCTGCATTGGGAGATTATTGCCGCTGCCGTTGCCGCAGCCACCACCAATGCCGCCGCCGGCACGACTTGAAAAGGTACCGCGTCGCCCTTGCTCTTCTCGCGAGAAGAGCCCGACATACATATATGTATGTTACGTAAGCGATGGATGCGCCAAGAAGACATTACGAATACTTTTGCAATCAGCTCAAATTGCCGCCGTGCCATTTATGTTCGAACCGACAAATACACACTCTGACTGCCGCCTCAACGAGGGTGCGAAGAGCAAGACGTAATGGATAAACTATCGCAATAACATGTAAATGCATGAGAGAGCTTCTCACTTAGCATAATTAATCAGGCGCACCATTGCGACGCAAACGAGCACCACACATATTTATTAGTGCTATGCACTCGAGGAATTTATATTAATTTCTCAAAGAGACCGAGTTCAACGCGTGCTCTAACAACGAAACGCGCTTGTTTTCTAATCATCATCATTAATCATGACAATTGAAATTTCAATACACGTACGGCATGGTATTATTGAAAACTACCCCGAATAAATTGACGGAAAAATTAAGCATTAGGAGGAAAATTGGTTCAATTTCTATCGGGCAATAGTGCTTACTGAAATGGCATTCGTTCAGGTTAAAAGTATTCCACCCTAGGTGGTGGCTAAAGCGGTTGTTAGCAAAAATCGCAAACGCAACCAGAATCAGATTCAGCAATTCGACAGCAGCGAGTTTCGTGAAAATGCTCAGAGTTTGCATTTTATTTGATGGGGCTCGACATAAAAGTATCACGTTCCGGTATCGCATTTTCCCACTATTTCCATTCATCCGCCCCAACAAAAAAAGAAACTATGCAGATATACACAATCTGGTGTACTCAATATGTCAATAATGAAACTACTTCCCAAAGTGTGAAAGATTGTATTATTTCACTCAAGTACTTGATTCCCCGAAACCACCAGACGCGAAAGTAGGTTAGCAAATAAATGTTCAAATTACCAAACATTTTATATCTAATGGCGTTTAATTCGTTGCTAATCTTATTGTTCATCCGCTAGCATTCAAAATGAAGGCGACAAAAAGCAAAGTATAAATTACCGCTGGAAGGCGTCACCGAACGCGCACGTACAACAAATCCAGGCGAACTTTTCAAAGAAATGTTTAACTCATTCTTAACACCATTATTCATACCGTATTTGCAATGATTTAATCCATACGCTTACAAATTGCGAACGCAACTTTGAATGATATAAAGCATCAGACATGAGGCAAGTTTTGGCCAAAAGTTTAACATCGCCTTCTCTCGCTCGTTCACTTTTCGCGAACGCGTGCGCGCGCGCGCAACTCGCTGAAGTGGAAGTGAATTATTCATAAAGTTCCAGCGGGGAGTAATTAAATCGCTCCTTCGGAACGGATATGTGTGAATGCCGTGTCGTAATTAAAAATTGTGCGCGCATCTCGCTTGTAAACTAATTTGCCATACACTAAGAACTAATAACAAGTTAGTTTATACGCCGTGTGTATATTTGCCGAGCGCACGCCAGCCAATCGGCGGGGGCGGGGGCGGCGCGCCAGGGCGAAAGTTAAGGTGCATAGAGATGGCCTTAAGTGAATTAAAGAGCACAAAGTGACGACGACGTTGTCATCAGCGCACGCTCGTTCATAAATACAATAACGATGATCGTGTATGTGTTTATTGCGATTCTGCATCGAATGATGCGCGTTGTTGCGCAAGCGGCGACCGAGCAACAATGAGTGTGTGCGTTCGACACACGTCTTATAATTGGATGAAATCGCGCGCTAGAAAAATTTAATACAATAAACTAGCGTTTCGGATACAGTGGCTCGTCGTGGATAATTGCAAAGCGAAGAAGAACGAAGACCACCACTACCACCCCCCGAATGCCCACCCAGCGCCATCGCCATCGTTCAAAGTATATATCTATAGAGGGCGGCGATAGCGTCGCGGCGCGCATAACTTCGTTACTTGTAGATTACTAGTTGGATAGAGGGACTCTGATTGCCTCTTTGATTACTGCGTGTGCACTTAATCACATCTTTATTGGAACGCACTTACTTCCACACCCGCCATGCGCGCATGCAATTTAACCATTCAATTCGCTCGCGCTCCACCGAGAAATTCGATACGAATATGCGTGTAATTTTATTCTAATTCCATTTAACACTTTGTTGAAAATTGAGGCTAATTCTATTTGTCTTTCTCATTTCATTCCAGTGTGCGCTGTGTGTGTGTGTTTTAGTTTTATGTTGTCCTCCGCGAAAAAGTGCTCGGTTATTGCGCACAGAAAGAAGGAAAAACGTAAGATTAATTCACTTGATAAAATTGCATTGTAAATTATCCATTACAGTGCGAACAAAGTGCTAGTTTAGTTATTATCCACTGAGAGTGAAATAAAAGCGTCGAGAACACATATATTTCGTTTCATTCGGCTAAGACATCGTAGATTCATTCGCTAGCGGCACACAATAAAAAAGGCGCAAGACAACGACAACGACGACGCCGAGGCATTTTAAGATAAATAAAAACAAATGGCCGAAAGCCAATGCTATGCTCGGCCAGAGATTTTCCGAGTCGGTGCGCACTCGCATTCAATATGTGCATTGGAATCAAACGCGAGAAGCAAGCAAGTAAGCAAGCAAGCACACCGGGACATTTCACACATATCACGTTCCCTCTGTGCGCCGCCAAATAAGAAAGGCAAATACAATTTGCCAGAGTGCTGCTGCCTGCCGCCTCCTTCGCGCATATGTATGTATTTCGAACACTGTATCGCCAACGACGGCGACGACGACGACAGCGCGAACGAAATCGAAGGAAAATCATTTGATTTAGCAATATGACACCGGGCGATGCGGCGCGTAAGGAAGCATTAGAGTATTCGCCGTTTTATTACGCACATGACGCCACACTTAAATTGTTTATCTCGCCAGCTGTCGACGACGCCAATATACGCGCAGCCGATGAGATACATGGCTCGAACTGCATGTTAAATTCAAATAAGGACCTCATCTTATTGCCATGTACGTCGCGTATATATAAATCAAATTTTAAATCCACGCATGGAGCTTTGACTTCTTTTCTCTTCACTTTGAAGATAAATTCTCATGCTTTTAGGGTTGCTACACTTGCGTTTTGGCAAAATTGTGCATCAAATTTCATTTCATTTTGATTAAATTACGCAACAAAATGAGGAATTTTTAAATATAATATTCAAATCAATTTTACCTCCGCCAAAAATTTTACACATCAAATTAACAAATTAATCGCCTCAAATATTTTAATTAAAAAATTCCAAAAAAAGAAAAAAGAATTTCACATCAAACCATGAACCTTGTTTTTATTCGCACTGTGCAATTTTAATTAAATTCAATTCATTTTAAATAGTTTTACAATGCCTACCCACACGCTAATTCCCATAATCTAGAGTAGAAATAGTGAAATTCATTAAACTTGTTCGCACCATAAATAACTGCAACATGAAACGCAATTTCACAATTTTATTATCCTTGCATATATCCTCGTGGTAATTCAGGTAATGCAAGAAGTCTGACATGCTCAAATGCATGAAATTAATAATAGCAAATACATTGAAAGTGCACGTAGAAAAAGCAATTTTATGCAGTATGCGTGTGCGCGAATATAAAAGGGAAGAAGTCAGCCTGTTAAATCCGATGATGTTTTATGCGCACGAGATGTGACAGGACACGTTCGCTGCCCGTTAAAACACAGCCATATTTCAACAACTTGCATTTGATCACAAGTGTGACTTTTCCTGCAAATGTAATATTTGTTTGTACGCATACAGAATGTTAAAAAAACGTAGTTTCCAGATTAATTAAAAATCCGACAAAACAATGTTTCGATATTTGAAAATTGATATTGGAGAGCAAATTGAAAATTCAAAAGTTTAGTAATTAAACGCAAAAACCCTGTATATATCATGGCTGCGTTGTTTGATTGTGTTAGCGTTTTTTTTGTCCTGCCGAGTTAGAACAATAGCTGCAGAGCTTTTGCCTAGAACGCAGTGCGCTTGCAGTGCAGGAAGCACGCGCCGATGCTTTCAGTGACTGTGCTAAAACCTCGGCACGCATAAATCAGCAAATTTACATTAAGCGTGAAAATGCGAAAATGCCCCTCCGCGTATCACTCTAATACTTTATACGATGTATCCCTGGAAATTCCTGCAATGCATGCATATAAACCTATACACGCTTGTGCATGAGGTTCAAAGTTTTAAACAACACAATTTACAGGGTGCTAAAACTATAAAAATTGGCCAATTGCAACCACTTGAAAAAAGAGTAAATACCCTGTGAATAATTATTGTACATGTTGTGCACATATTGCGCGAACGTGTTCTGCATGGATATTTACGTAGGATGAATGTTGGATTAGAGGGCAAGTCTTCACTTTGAAAAATTAAAAATCAAGCCCGGAAATTCCGTTGAATGTGGGCTAATGCTTGAAATTTAATTAATTTCTCCACTCTACGTAGCTCAAATTTCACTTTACTGCTCGAATGTTTGATGCATGCATAGATAAACACATTTGCGCATACAGGACGTTTCTTCAATTATCCTTGCGCCTCGTAATTTCGCTTTCCGTTCGCGTGAATTACATTATTATAATTAGTTTATTTTGCGAGATATCTTTTATCAATTACAGATACATTAATGTCAAATTAATATTTAATTTATATTTATATATTCATGAATTCCATGGGAATATTCTCCATTTTAAATAAATATTCAATCATCTCACGTCCTTTTTACGTTACAAAACCCGTTGTTTCAAGCTCGTTTTGTTTAACCTAATTTATGTTCGAATTAAGTTAGACGTAAAGAAAAGGCGGCTTGATTATCATTGCCGGAAAATTAACATGAAAAGCGGTTTTCGGCGACGACGAGGAGAAGCGCCAGCCGGCGCGAAAAATTCAAAAGCGGTGTATGGCGTCACCTAAGAAAGTGGCGCGTTTAATTGGAATAGATTTCATTTCCGCACGCGGCTAAAAATGAGGGTTTAATTTACTAAGGGCGCGCTATGACATGAATACATAGGCGAGAAGATACGCGCGCAAAGCCGAAGGAATTTCGAAATTAAACGATGAGAGCATCTTCTGCTCCACTTTGGCCGTCGTCGCGTGGTGCACGCGCTGAATTGAAGGGTGGAATGTGTGGTCGCTCTGTGCGCGTGTAGGTGTGGGTATACGATATGTAAATGCGATTCAGGTCGGCCATCTTTCTGCCCGTCGTCACCGCCACGACTACCACCACCAACCCGAGGTGTAATTCCCTCGTATTCTTCTTGTTCGAGAAATAAGTTTTGCATTATGCATGAATTTTATTAGACACGAAAATGCCTCTCTCCTGGCGCAGGTGCTTTCAAGGTATGCGCGTTTGTTATGTAATTCCCAGTGAAAACTACCGAAAAAACGTGATAAAACCTTTCCACTAAAAATGATGTCTAAACTGCTCGTAAAAAACAAATCTTCCTAATCTTTTGCCGATAATA
Organism: Anaulacaspis nigra; assembly: GCA_030264675.1. NCBI lineage: Eukaryota > Metazoa > Arthropoda > Insecta > Coleoptera > Staphylinidae > Anaulacaspis > Anaulacaspis nigra. The sequence continues at coordinate 46,648 of JARJDV010004325.1, forward strand.
CCTGCGCTGAAATTCTTCCAGGCGCGAAAAAGATGCGGAAATGGGAAATAATAAAAAGTAATTAGACCTACCTTTAACTGCATTCAATTTGTTGCCAACCATTTGTTTCGCCACGAAAGCCGCCATCTTGCCGAAGGGGTGGTGGTGGTGACTCGGTCTGCAATAATAAAAATAGAACTCATTAGAACAGCGTTAAAGCGACTTATACTTCTTATAAGTAAGCAAGTAAAATTGCATCGGTGATTAAATTACGTGCAGCGAACGAACGAACGACAATGGCAGAGTATTAGTATCGTGCCATTTTTAATTAACCTAAAAATCAAGCGCTCTTGCGCGCTAAAGTCTGCGAAAATATTGAATTATAGTCGCATCTTCGAAGATGCACCCCGAACACGTGCGCTGCGCGCAGGGTTGAAATACGATATTAGCATGCGAAAGGAGCAGGAGCGCATCGCCATTTCTGGCCAACTTTAATTACACTTATATATGTAATCCGATTACGTGATGGTTCCCTGCTTCATAGCGATGAAGTAAAGAAAATTTAAAATTTCAATTTAATGAAAGTACGTACGTACGCCATTCGGATCACTCAGATGTATTGCATCACAGCAGAGCGCGCAAACAGCAACATTCATCGGGCATCGCAGGAAATATTAAAAAGGACACAAAATCAAAAAACGTGCGTCGATCCCGTGCCGCTTCGAAATATTGCAAATTGAGATGGTTTTTAATACACATTAAATTTTTATAACGGTTCATCCATGAATAACCAACAAGCAACATTCAGAGATGCATTTTATTGATGTTGTATTTCGTTTTATTGTGCGCTAAAATTCGAGCAGCCGCGCTAAGTGATTGATTTTATTATTGCGCTGCTAAAATGTTCGGATACGTAAATATGAAATTGCATTTCGTAAATAAACATATTACGTGCGTCAATCATTTAAACATTAATGAAATGCCTGGATGGCTAGGTGCTTTATCCATGTGCGAAATAATAAATACGTTATCCCTGTTTTCTTTTCGAGAGAGTCCCTATTGACAATAAAATCTATTTTAATCAAAAGAGTTTTCGCCTTCTGCTTTTGAAATAAAGCACGTGCAAACTTTGACCTTTTACAAGAAAATATCTCCAGCAATAAAAAGCATCAAAATGGTACAGGTTATTGAGGGGTGGAAAGCTCCGGGAATGAATTCGGCCCTGAAATGGGGCAATAAGGAAAGATTTTTCGCCCCATTCAAGTTGGCAACTAAGACGCGCGACATGTTGCGCTCTTCGCCAAGAACGCGCAGCGAGAGAGCGCCGAGAATTGAAGCGAGCCAACAGGGTGCGGAGTGCGCGAGAATTGTATGGATGGAGAGCAAAAGGAAGAGAGAAGTGCGTTATAGTTTGTTACACGAGGAGATGTTGCGTTCGCTCCAGATTCGCGAATGCCGGCTACGCAGCAGGCGACGTGTGCGCGAAATACAGATATATACAACAATTTGGCGCCATATTGGGCTTAAAAGTAATGGGCGTCTGTCCGACTGGCGCCGCGTGACGTTTGCGCTACTTCCACCCTTAAGAACTCGCTAACTGAATGCGAAACACTGTCTGAATTCAGATAAGAAATACTCAAAACATTTGCAATTCTTCAGCAATCGTTCACGATCGTTTAAAAATACAAATGACTCTTTTAAACGCCTAATTCATCTAAATAACACGAAACTTTAAAGTCTTTTGAACAAAAGTCGTACAAAGGAACAAATCAAACAATGGAGCTGTTGACGTTTTTGTGCGCAAAGCTGCGAAACAAAATCAGGCAATCTGAATACAAGAAGCTGGCTCTGAAATGCCAGATCCATTCTCACTAAATCCAAGACGAGACGACAGCAGCGCCTGATAAGAATGAAACGATATTATTCCCGTTCGTTTGCAAGACGCAAAATTGCAATTCCACATGGGTATTTGCATGCGTATGTGTGCGCCTGTGGGTGGGTGGTTAGTGCGCAGTGCTCTGCTGCCGCCGCCGCCAGCTTTAAATCAAACCATTTTCGCGCAAATAAATTGCGTTTAAAACCCCACAACAGCGACGCGTAGAACTACACTGAGCGCGGCATTAGACGCTCGTAAATGTCCTGATTCAAATATATATACAGTCGAAGAGAGCAAATGAAACTAACAAGTCTCGTACACGCCATCCGAATGTTTCAATATAATTTAAAATGTCAAATCAAATTCAATTCGAGCTTCGGCTATAAAAACAATAAATTCTCGTTTAAACTGCACACAATGTTTATTTAAACCAAACCGACGGGATATGCAAGATATACATTTGGTCAATATTATTTTTAAAAAATGTAGATTGCGTTTTCGTGAAGCAAATAAATGTTTGAAAAATCAATATGGCCCCTAAGTAAAAATCGTAGTTGCGCGAAATAAGTGAACAATTTTCAATTGGGCGCCGAATGCACGCAGTCGTCCTTTCTGCGCGCAGTCAGGAATCGTCATTCCGAGTAATTTAATAGAGAAATTACATTATTGGCTAAACGATGCAGGATGCCTTCGAGTGAGCGTTGTGCGCGCACCCCAATCGCACAGCGCGCCCGAAAAACTCAAGTACATTGAATTCGCTCGCTAAGAGCCGCTCCGCCGCCTCCGCCGCCACCGCTACCACCGCCGTCGACGACGTTCAAATAATGCCCAACACAATTGGCTGCGTTCATTTCTTAATGCATTTCTCGCACTGCCGCCACCGCACAAGTGCTCTTTTTCTTCCTGCTCCTCCTTTGAGGCAAAACTTGGCTTTTATATTCACTTGCACGCTTCTTCGGATGCTTCGACCGCATCACGAGTACTTCGATGAAGAATCGCCATACGACAATGGACTTTTCGATACGCTGCCTGAACTTGAGGCCAAAATGAATAAAGCCAATTAATAAGAACGTCGCGTGTTGGCGTCGTTATCAGCGCTCCTTGGCTCTAATCGTGCCATCACGATGTCATCGATGGCCTGATATAAAATTCATTACGAATTTCACGCACGGACAATTCGTGTAGATATTTCAACCGACAGAATTCAATACGTCTTGGCATTTCATGAATATTAATATTTACAAATATTTCTAATTAATTTCTGAACACATCAATGTGCTCGAAAGCCATTCGAAATATTTGCATCGAGTAGAAAACAAATATTAAAATGTTTTTTTGTACATTTAAACAAAATACTTGAAAACAATTTAGTATTTTGGCTGCCACTTCATATTTATTTTCAATACTATATAAATAAAATTGGAATTTCGAACAGGAAATGGAATATAAGTCGGTATGATATAAGATGTTTGAGCGGCGAGACTTATCCTTTGAAAAAGTTGAAAGGCAGTTTCCGGCAAACTGGATACGTTTTCATTTTATAAACCGATTTTCACGGATTTGCACAGCTTTAACGCGCAACTACAACAATAGTGCGCGCATTGTATTAGCGTATTATTGCCATTGCCATTGGCATTGCCATCGCGGCATTCGCGTGCCTGCCACTTAAAGCGGTGAATAACAGTGAATAACGCGGAATAACAGGCGAGTAACAGCTCGGCCGCACTTGCGCTACCGCTCCTGCCGCCGTTGCCGCCGCCGCCGCGCAGGAAAGCAGCTTGTAATTTATGATTTCCCCCGATGAATGCTACACGTGCATGCGATTAGACTATAAACTCCCCGCAGCTCTGCACTCGACAAATGTACGCTGAGATATATTTTTCGCCTTTTGCCTGAATAATTAACATCATCGTCAAGAATTTATGCGAGCTTCTTCATTTTAACGTCACAATATCATTTGTTATTAATAATTTTTATGTCTACATCTTCATTAAGCATATTATATTCTACTCGTCGTATTTTATCCTTTGAAAAACGTGCTTTAAACATTCACGACAATAACAACAACATCAACAGCAGCAGTGGTGAAAAAATACAACGAGAGCAAAGGGAAAATTTCCACGAAAACCAATTATGTAGAAAGGGAAGCGTTTGTTATATTTCTACAAGTCATACAAATGAAGTTTAATTATCTGATATTAACGAGAATTAATTCTTATCATAAATAACAATGGCGCAGCACATCCACGTATTTCGTAACGAAAGTAAATGAGAATACGTCGTTTTTCGCAATTCCCCTGAAGAAGAATACAAGAGAATGAAATGAGTTGATGATAAATAGCGCTCGAGGATTTCGTATCACTGTATTGCTCGCTTGATTTATACAATACTCTCGAATAATATTTCATCAATTTCATAATAACCGGCGTCCGCGTTTCGCTTTTGTAAAAAACATCTCTCCTCTGTTCGTTAGAGTTGTATCTATTGTTTAATTATTTGTTTGTTTATTTATTCAAAATTTATTACTCAATACCCTCAGTGTAGAGTAATTGAATTCGTATGAAACGTTTTGTTTTTATGTCGATTTTTATTTAACTATCATGGCAACAAAAAATTTATGTGCAATGCAAGCGCATTCAATTCAATAAACTAATACTTTGTTATGATAATGGCAATCGATTTTCCAACTCTACGTTTAATTTTGGTCCTGAATAATTGAATACAGTAAATATAAATGTAATTAAAAGCGCGTAAAATGAAATTCGCACAATTCCGTATTTTATATTTCCGTGATTGCAAAAACCCGGTTTCATTCGATGCGATTTAATGAGAAACCAATTTTTGCCCGTAATCAATTTATTATATTGTTGCTGATGTAATAATAAACAAAAGCGGATGCAATAACAAGCTGCAAAGTGGAAAATAATAATATCAGAACGCATATGGCTAGTATTGTAGTGTAAATAGCGAACGAATAGAATATTAATATGGGTTGTTATGTTATCATAGCGCCGAAAATGAGTTTGCAGTTGCCATTTGATTGCTTTATTTGCGCATGTGTTTATCCCCGCAGAGACAAGAGACGTCGCTTGACGGCGGCGGCGGCGGCGGCAGCAGGAGCGCACTTTAAGCCCCAGCATTGTGTACGCGCACCTCTCGCACACACGGCGAAGGCATAAATTATAAGCCCTTGACGTCGTCGTCGGAATTGTTGATTTATTCGGGGAACACGACGAACGTACCGCCACCGACGTTTGTGCTCTTGCGCTTTAACATCACTATGCACTATCGTCTGCCGTCGCCGATGATGTATGCGTTTTACGCTTCTGTGGCACATTTGCGAAAATCACTCGTAACAAATTAATATTTAGGTCAATCTCGTATTTATTTCATGGCGCATTCACAACTTTGCTTTCAATTTGAATTAAATATTCTCAATTATTATTATTTGATTCTAAATTCAAATTTGTACCTCCGAAAATATCTCGTTCATTAATTATACACACGAGTGGGATTCACTTACCCTTAAAAGCTTTTTTTCGAACAACTCGGAAATTCTGAAACAACAGATATAAAATAAATTTAACGTACTTTTTATTATTCGTTTTTAAAATAATCCTGACGACTAAAGTAGCTATATATTTATAATAATAATCGAAAAGCAAATTAGGCGGACGAAGGATGTCATTAAGTCGGCGGCAACTCTTCGGGTGGGCGAGGTTGTTGCATGTTGATATTAAGTTTGGCGGGCACTGTGATGCCGGCAGCGAAGATGGCCGCTCATTGACTGGATTCATCAGTTAACTAACTTATACAATTAACGACGTGCAAATATTAGCTTATTAATCCGCGCTCGTACATAAACTTTATAATCGATTACATGCTCGGCGAAGTAATTCAATAAGTGCACCGCCTGTAAACCGGATGATAATACTCATAATTACAGAACTACAACGTTATTGCTGAATCTCCAGGATATCCATTCAATTTTATATCAAAATACGACCATGTTTAAATAATATCATGTTAGCTAGCTCCCATCAACTCAAACATGTTTCAACGCAAATTCGACTAACGCTTAGCGATTTGAATTGGATACGTATCTACACCTAGAGAATATGTAATTATTTACTTATTGTGTCCTACATTCGTATCACCCGGTGGAAACGTGCATATTACATTTGCGCATGTATATTCAGCTATAAAGCCATTGAATTCAATATTTGCACTACATGAAATTACCAGTTAATTATGTTTGCTTTTACACCGTTCTCTTCTTTTCAGGCCTGCTGTGAAGTTTAAATTAAAACATGCCAAGTAATAATGTCGTGCTTTTATTTGCGCTAAAGTTGGAAAATGTTTACAAAGAATTTTATTTGCTATCTGGAAACTTGCGTGGAAAAAAATAAATAAATGTGAATAACTTTTTACACGCAAAGAAGCAAAATTTCCTTCATTATTAGTCTGCTACCCACCTAATTATAAATTTTTTTCATTTTCAAAAAATTTAAATTTCCCCCTTAACAGAAAAAAACTTTTTAAATAACGAGTTAAACTCTCCTTCCCAACTGGGCAATTTTAAGGCTAATATCCTGGCGGAGAAATTTGCAAGTAAATGCGGGAAAAACGCCCGGTATAAGTAATTTCTCCTTATTCATATTAGAGTAAAACGCACGTACATTTCCTATTCAATGCATCAATGTGTCACAATTTTCCACTCGCGCGTATATTGCCCAGCGTCAAATATGAAGATGAAATATTACTCGCAAATAAAGTCACGTCTGGCAGCTTTTATAGAGTAGCATGAGCAGCGGCATTCCGCACGCAAATTCTAAATGTGCGTTTTCAATTTTCATCAAATTTCATTGGAGAATCACGCGGCCGCGCTCTCGCATATATGACGTTGTTCATTTTTAATAATAAACGCAGACGTGCGCGCACATTCGTCCTTATTTCGTACGCCGCGCATTGTGTTTGTTTGCTCTTTTCGCATAGGAGAGCGAACATAACAATACATTGTGGGTTGTTTGCGGCCTTAATGCCTTGCGGGCATCCGCTTTTTGGCGAGTCTTCGGGGACATTTGGCTACTGTCCGCCGCCGTTACGAGTGGAACTTGAGCGTCATTGTTGGCCGCTTCTTAAACATTAAGAGTTGTGCGCGAGTGATATATTAGTGGCTTTGCATTCGCCGATCTATCGTGCGTCCCTTGCCGTCGACAGCGAAATAATATACGAGTGCCTATTAATAGATCTTAGTTTATGTGTATATTTTTCTGACATTTCATATAATCTCACATTATTTTTATGAAACATTATACGGCGTTATTATGTGACTCGCTAAAATGCTTTTGTTTTTCTTGCGCCCTTTCTTGTCGCGCTGCGAGTAAATTACATTTACCATAGTAAGAAATTATCCGTCTTAATTGCGATTTATCCCGTTCATATAATAACACAATAATGCCTTTAAAAATTTAAAACGGGGACAATAAACTTTTTAATATCGAAATTGCCGAAAAGAGGAAAAACAAACAGCTGATCTTTTATACATCCTGGAGGAAAAACGTTGGCAAGGAAGAGAAAAGGTCAACATGCATTTTACGAGCAGACTTCCTGTCTTTCCGGCCGTCGCCAGGTGATGTTTTATGCGTCCTTCTTGCGCGCTTAAATGGCAGCACCAGGCAGAACCGCATTACAACATCCTTGGCTGGCACCTTTTAAAGGATATTGTATTTCTTTCGGGGCCTTCCTGTTTCATATCGTTGCGTAGCGCCCATTTCTATTTGCATACACTCTCGTTATCTGTGCGCTCGCGCTCTGCTGGCGCTTCATTCGAATGGAAGGTGCCTTTATAGTGCGGATTTCCATTTCCTTTGTTCCGCACACACTACTTTCGCGCGATGCTTTGTCTTAGCCTCAAAGGCCTTGAACATGCTTTTTTCCGAAATGAAATGATTTCGCACGCTCGTGCGAAATCGATGCGCGCACTAAAGACGCGAATGTCACTCGCGTGAGTGACTTAAGGAAATGAGAGGACGAACAACAAGCCGAAAAACGAAGGACGTGCATTGAAATCATCATCTGCGAGTGTCAGCTGGCAAGAGTGGTGGGGAGGCGGGCGGAGGTTTGGGCAGTCACAAAGTCGGTGGAGTTTACGACTTGAATATGAGAGATGATTTTTGTATAAGCGCCACCTATGTCGCTATAAGGGATGGCTTTTAAAAAATGTATTCACATTGTGTGACACAGCGTGAATAATTCCGCTCTCTCGATGTGCAACGTTGTTTCGCGCCAAATGTCGTAAAATGTTCAACTCAATATTAATTTGGGATTTGCCTTCGTCGCATCCATAAATATACAATCGTCATGCGGAACATTTGCACATAATTGACCTAAATTGGATAAAATTTCAAACGACGAATATGCATTTAAAAATCTATTATAAAACCTGCAGCTAGTTTACGACTATAAAACCCATTACCGTATCCAGGAGATCAAGTTAAGCAAGTTTAGTGGTTCACGGTTTTAGCATCTCTCAATGCGGACGACGGCTGGTTAGTGCACTTGTGCAGATTAAAAGTTTTAATCAGATCTAAACGCGCGGATAGCGTAGACCATGTATGTTATATGAGGACATCAGAAATTCATTGCATAAAGCGCGCATGTTGCATTAGAGTTTCAAACACTTTTTGTCCTTCGTCAACATCCCGAAAATCTATAGAATGGCCCAAACTTTGCGCGTTCCACCGAAACGAGGCAAAAACCTCGACGACTTTATGGTCGCATGTAATAGTCGCTTCTTACACTTAATTCGCAGAAACTATTCCAATAAATTAAAGAGACTTGGTATTAATTCTAACAGAATATATAACGAGTTATTAATAGACTTGAAATTAAATTCAAACAAAGTCGTAGTTAAACTCCCACCTAGTGGCTTTTTCTAAATAGTATTCAGGTCAGAAAACAAAGTTAATTATCCATCCACCTAGCTAGGGTCGTTGGAAACTTATTGGTTTAATTTAAAACAAGCGAATATTAATTCGAACAAAACTAGTTCAATCAAACGATAACAACGATAAACTTTGGAATTATACCCCAATCACCTCGCTGTATTTCAATCCAATTTCATTCGAACAACGGCGCGCGGCGCACGCTTTACGAAGACGCTTTATCAATACCTCCTCAAAATTAATCTATGAAAATGAATTTCGGCAGATGAGGCGCCCTTCGCCGGGCGTATAAATTTGAATATTAATACAATACGAGTGAACCTCAGGCAGGAATCACTTTCTGATTGAGGCGCGGCGCGCTCACGAAACATGAAACATGTGGAATTAATTTAAAGTTACATGCCGCATCGCCCGCAAAAGGGGGTTGGCGGGAAATGTGCATATCCGTGCGACGATGACGACGACGACGGTGGCGGCGACTTGTGAAATATGCCGCGCCGCTTTGGAGCTAATAAATTGTGCGCGTAAAAGACGCGTGTTGTCGTCGCGGCACACCGCATGTGTGTTTACACCCACTCATAGACACTTTGAGAAAGTTTGAGAGCGCAGGTTAATCTTCAATTCTATGCAAATTGCCGATTCCGCCGCACCCCCTGCTTCCGCGTTTTGCTTCTTACACTATCCGCCAGTGCCCGCCGATGCCGCCGTCTCTACAATACGCACGCACAGACCCAGGTGGCGCCGCATACGCCCGCGCATAGTTTAATAATAAATGGCGCAAATTACTATTTCATGCAAATTCGCACGAATACGAATGTATACGTCGACTTCTACGAAAGTGATAATTACGCCAATTACGGTTTCGTCAAATGGCATGTTGTACATTTTATATTCTTCCATTTTTAACACAAACTATGTTAACAATTTCCTTTTCTCATAATTGGATACAGTCACCCATAATTTTACATATTTAAAGAACTTTACCATACATTAGCATATATCTCGGACTATAAGACGCATCCCAAATTTTTAAGATTTACGGATCTTAGCACCATAAGGCGCATCCAAAATTTCAAACTATATTGCAAAGTAAAAGTGGTCCGTCTAATGGTCCAAGAAATACGGTAGAGTGCATTAAAGCAAGTAATGTAATACGATCGAAATTGCAACATGTCAAATATGATAATATACTAGAATTTGATATCGATCATAAATACAAGGATTTGCTCAATTAATTTGGAAATTCCCCGATTTATAGCTAATAGTTCCGAAGCATCGGCCATAACAAGAATTTCGAATTATGCTTGTCACCGTTGACCTCTAGTTTCTAAGGAAATGTTATGTTTGCGTCATTTCTTTTTGCGACATCCCATAACGTATTAATTGCATTTCATTGCAAACTAATAATCTGTTTTATTTAGGAAAAATTGTGCACCAAATTTGGTGACACGAAGCTAGTAAGTCTAAAACGACAATGTAAGCGCAGCCAATGAATAGCATTTATTTGATATACTGATTTATTCATTCGATTATGCCGCAAGGTTGTATAAGTATATGTATAACTTTTTGTTAAATTACGAACTTTGTATCGAGCATAAAATATTTTAGTAACTATTTTAGTTACTTCCTCAAGTCCAAAAAAGAAACAACATATAAAACTATGGAACTATTTTTTAACAGGCTGCAGATATCTACTATTGAAAATTTCTTTTACTCATTCAAAATATATAAAAACAATTTTGTTAATGTTAATTACCGAGTATTAACTGCCATATTCGCTTATATCAATGTTAATTTATTTAATTTATCTAAATTAAAATTATAGGTACAGGCTCAATGTCAATTAACGTCAAACTTATATCGCACTCACACGACCTCATCTTATATCGAATTCATCAACTTTTAATCCATAAGCAAAGTACAAGAACATATTGCAAACTAATATGTCATGTCATAAATTAATTTGGCGATGCGCAAAATGCACGTTCGAAAAATATTAATTAATATGATAACATAGGTGATTGTTAATAAAGCTTAGCAAATTAATTAAATTTAATCGCACACTTTATCGCATTAGGCCATATTAGTGCGTGCGAGAATAGTGAAAGGGCGCGCATGAAATTTGTATTTTTGAAACATTGGCCCAGTCAGCATGCGCAACGCTCGCGGCCATATGGCGGGTGTTTAGGTTGGAAGGGTCAAAATAGGATTACGATTTTAATTATCTAACCTGGCGCTGGCTGTGCGCGCGTAACGATACCAGGGATTTGTACACGAAATCCCATTTAGCGGCGCGCACTCGAGATGAATATGGCTGTGTGAGGGTGTAAAGGCGCGCACAGCTGAGAAGTTTGTTGATTTTATCATGAACTTAAATTGCACTGCTAATATTTTCTTTTCTGTCACCGATCCATTTTCTCTCCCGAAAAACGAAACTTGAAATTTTTTTAAAAATAGAATTTTCAAATTGAAAAACTTATTTCCATCATACGTAGTTAATGTTAATTGCAAGTAAATAAATTCCATACAGCCAGTAATAATAATAGTTCAATGATTCGCCGCTTTGTTTGAAGTAGATTCACGAAGGGATTTGCTTTCAATTAGGGGAATTTCCCTCGTGTATTAACTGATTTTTTAAATCAAACAATTGCGAAAGTATTAAACTTGGCTTTTCGCCGTTCTTCGATTAAAATATAATTTTTGCAATAAGCAGCAATTACGATGGCAAAATTAATTCGAATAAATTATTTCATCCCCCATAGCGAACAATATTAATATCCAATTACATCGACTATCCGAGTCGGTCGTAAGCTGTATTGATCAAAATACTTATGCAACAAAATTAGGTTATTGTGTAACATTTATGTTACGAATAAAACTCATCCGATATTCCAAACAAATAACGTTTGCGCGACGCGTCGATACGAAGCGCATGCTTCAAGGTTCTCTTCGACAACGGCAAACAAGCAAGCACAAGAGCGAACCAGTTTCAGGCAATTTGTACTTGCATCTAAATACACACAAATAAATCGATAGAAGAACATTTCAAACGTCTGAGCAGCAGCCGCCACGACCGCCGCCGCCACTGCCAGGATCAATAACAACAACTAATTTATCAATGCCTAATAAGCTGACAATCAAGCTCGCATTGTGCGCGCACCTAATGCCCAACTAATGCCGGATAATTACTATTGATGCGTCTTAATTTAGTTCTAAACGAACAACAATGTCTTGTCTAATTGTCTCAATCGAATACGCACGAGTGAAAAACACTCATTATATTACGATAAACATCGCGCATAAAAGTACCTATACACACACACTATTTGTACAAATAGTAAAAATGGGTTATTGTTTCAAATGTCATCATAAAAAGTATAACTACCGCCCATCAGGAATATAGCTGGATAATAATAGATCAGGAAGCTATAAAATATAATAGCGAATAATACGAGAAACTCCGTACGCATGTTTAGAGCGCAGCTATTCTTATAAACAATTGATTTTGTTGATGGTTTATTTATGTTCACACAACCGCTCGCGGTTGACAACCCCAAATAGTACGTGTATCCCATTTCGGGGTATAGTTTACTGCTAAGCAAACCTCAAAACAAAACGTCTTTCGTGTATTTGCCGATATTGTAGCCTCAATATACGTATATTTTGGTCAGGATTGCTTTGCTTGCCTCCTGACGCAGGCCCGAACATGGGGCTGGGTGGGAATGTTGCGGGCGGAATATTTCCGGTCGGTTATCGAGCCCGTCGGTGTACGGTTATATAGCATTGTCCTCAATTTCCCTAGGGATATAGTTAGCCGGCTTTCGGCGTCTTGCGCATCGCTCGCCCTCCGTTGTCAAAATACGCGCCGCAGCGAGTGGCTTTGCTCTCTTCGGGAGCAGCGGCAGCAATAAGCGTATTAAGGCCGACGAATTGAAGGAAAATGATCCCAAAATACCATGTAAACGTAAAGCATTATATGCGCAAATATTCGCGTAGTGCGTTCGTTCGCTTTGCGGTGAATTGAAACACCCAGTTGCAATTTTATCAATAGCAATCCGCTTTTCATCGGAGGCAAGCGAAGTGAACGTAGGCAGCTTACCCCGACGCGATGATAACCTAAATAGCTAGAAATTTCATAACAATCAAGCGAGCGATGCGCAAATCCGCGTTAAATTAATTCGCGCAAATTTTACAATGCCGTATCGCCATAATGAGCTGAAGAGTTTACATGAAATAGTCGTAAAATTTGCACTCTTTATTTTGGTCGCGGCGGCGGCAGCGGCGGCAATGATGATGATCATGGGACTCGTATTGAGCGCGTCTAAAATGAAATTCCAGCAACGGTTTCATTAAACTTTCGGCAGTGTAAATACAGATTGAAGCCGCTGCTCAAGATATCCGCCGCCGACGACGACAACGTCGCTTAATGTATGCAGCCGCCGCTCTCTCTTTCCAGCAGGAAATCAAACGCGATCCCATCGAGAGATTCGGGAATCGGACGACCGAGTTTAACATACCCTACATACGATTCATACAGCTCGCGAGCGGCAAAATCAATCTTATCCTACTTGACACATCCGCGTCATTGAGTGAGTGTTATTGAATTGCAACGTCGCGCGAACGCCGCCCGACAGTTTGGTAAATATTCCAATTGTCAGCGGCGGTGAGGAGACAGACACGGGCAGACGCATTGAAATATTCAATAACCGAAAAAAGGACTCCCAAAAAAAAGTTGGGCGTTTCTCAACTTCGATTTGCGATTTTTCATCCTTTCCACGTCAAACCTAACCAGTTTCGCAAAAAAATATCAAAATCAAAATAAATCGCGTATCGCACCGCCTAAATTTAAGCCGCTTCTTCTCGTAGGACGTTTGAGCAAAGCCAAGCATAATTAATAATTAAGCAAGATTTAAAAGTAAAAGCAAATATAATCCATTGTAAAAAGCGTGCGCAAGAGTCACAGAAACGTAAACATGTAAATCTTGTAATCAGCTGGAATTCAGCGAGCACGGATTTCGCACGTTTTTCGCGTCTCGCATTTATTTATTGTATTCGCATTACGTATTCCGTTTGAGGCGCTGTTTGCGCTTAGTGTGCGCCGCCACTGCTGCCGCTGCCGCCACCGTGCAAACAAGCGCGCAAACGAAGGCGGCCGAGACAAATTACATGCTCATATTGCGCCCACGGCTGTGACTGAAACGGCTGAAAAACATCCACACACACACACCGTGCCGCAGCACAACATTGTGCAAAGCGCCTCCATAAAAATGCTAATTTGGATGAGGCACGGCGTACCCGAAAACTTTACTGTTATTCTTACTTATCATTCGCATTAATATCTGCGCTCGCATTGTGTTTTTCTTTCGCTAATATTCCTGCCATTCCCGCTTTTTTATCATTTCCATATTGCCGAATGCGAGACATTTATCTGCGGGACAAATTCGCCTCGCAAATTACTTTTCGACAATTGCGCACCAAGGATAACCATTTAAGATGAAACACAAGGCCTACTTACCAGTGATATATGGAATGCAGCAGCTTTACTTGTTCGTCCCTAATCTGCAAGAACAAAGAAGAAATCATTATTAATTTATGCCGCTCAATACGTAGGACGAGTATAATTATCAGAAATTAATCATGTGCAACGTGAGGATAATGAAAAACAGAGCAAAGTCATTTAATTATGAGTTGTGAGGCAAATAAATTCGGCGCGCAAATTGAAAACTCAACGAGTGCACTAATTGAAAATTATCGACGCTCTCGCGTTGACCCAATTGAATGGCTCTTAATGAGTCGTTTCAAATTCGATTAAAACGTGCTTCGCCTGCATACAACACGCGCATTACGCGTCCGCTAAGACGACGACACGCCGCCGATGACGTAAGATGGTCGAGAGTTAATATCGCGCGACCGACTTTAATTACCAGGAACATACAACTTAAACGAGCATGTAATCTCCTGCGGTCCTTCGCGGACGACGTTGGCGGCAGGGATTGCGCGCGTCCCGAAATTATCATCGACACCCAAGGGTTGCCGCTCCTTCTTGGCTAAGAGGGTTTAGTTTAGTGTGTGTCGTCAAAGCCCCGAAGGCAGCGGCAGTCTTCGGCTGCACAACAAGACTAAGATGCAACCCAGTCAGTCCCTCTTCATTTAATTAACGTCCGTATTAATTGCCTGTTTGATTGATACCCCTCCGCCGATCGATTCCTCTGTCTGTCGACACCTTATTACGCATGACCCACATCTCTAATCTCAAACTCATTTGACCGATTCATTAATAATTCAGTCAACTGTCATGAAAATTTCATTATCCTTCCGCCAACAGAGCAATATTAATGCAAACATATTTTCCGCACCGAACAATGCGCATTTAAATATTTATATTTTATAAACAAACCGAAAATTTCCATGTGCAAATGGCGAACGGGATTCGTTTATTTATTATTTGATTTCATTTATCGTATAAATATTTGGTATTTGACGCATCGATAATTAGATTATGCGAGGAGAATTCGATGAAATGTCGATTAATTATACACTGCACATATGCCATGTGTACTCACCATGCATAACTGACATCTTTCAGAGTTAGTTTTGAGTTTTTCACAAATTCACGCTCGCCCCACATTCGATCGCCAATCAAATGCGGCGTAATTAAATTTGCATAGCGCTTTGCAGTGCGACAGTTAATCGCATACAGTAAGCAACGCTGAGCTAGCATTTCATCGCAATTATTATAGATCAATGTTGTGCTGTCATTTAAATAACCGCAAATTTCGCCGCACAATTTATGCAGCAATCGCGTAAATCAATTGAAAATCCATTTAGCGTTATTTGTTTATCTATTAAATTATATTTAGCGCATTATAATTTACCGCACAATAAAATAAATTATTCTACCGTAAATTTGCGCGCGCGAAAAATGACTATGAATTAAAGTGTAGTGAAAGGAGCTTAATTAGTTGTTCATGTACATAAATGCGAAAAACACTTAATTTGCATGTCTTGCGCGAAATAAAAACGCACTCGAAAAACTTCATCCCCTTCAACTCGACGAACATTTCACGGCGGATGATTTAATTTTGGAATATAAATTAGCTAAAACACGCGCGGCAGTAGCGCAACGAGATAAAACCCGAGCATTTCACTTAATTTCCGGACAGGCAGCGTCTTCAAGATTAATTAGCTTCGCAAACATTTTTTCCACCCCCGCAAGCCGCTCTCGCGCATACAACTTTTTCAACTTTTATAGGTCAGAGAGCAGGCACCGCTCGCGTATTGAGTGGCGACGATGAAGAGAAAAAAAGCCAGTGGCACAGCCGCCGCGCATTTAACCTCTAATTTAATATTGTTTACAAAGCCTCGGTGCATTTGCGGCCGTGCAAACTCCGCCGTATTGAACGGCGCGAACACAACACTGTTAGTCGCTCTAATGAATGCCGCGCGCGCTGCATAAGTGCGTACGGTGCGGATTTGTTTGAAGGGATGCTGCCCGCGCGCATCGTGCTGAAAGTAGTTTTAAGTTCGTCCTCATCGTCAGCGACAACAATGCGAACGCGTAAACTATTTGGATTATCACTTTCGTACAGCGGGCGCGAGCGAGTAGAGGGATTTGTGAACATTTGCATTTCGCACTAGGCGCAAATTATACCAAACAAAAGACTCTGATGGCCATAAAGGACGTGTTACTTAATTATGCAAAACTATTTCCCAGCTCAACCGCGCGCACGCAAAAAATTAAATCTAAGCGCGGATCAAAGGATAATTTCTACGTTTTTAGTGCCTCGTATGCGATTATAAAATAAATCAGTTGAATTTACAGCGTAAACTAGTACAAAGAAAATAAACAAACTACACAACAACGAAGGAAATTGCTCATGTCAACATACACACACTCGCACGCGAGAAGAGACTGAGAGTGAAGCAACATTACAAACGCATTTCGTGGCCGGTTATACACGCTGCCTGCGAGCGTTACGAGGACACAAGAATTTGCTTATTAGATAATATCCGGAGGCGCATGAATGATAAAGCTGCCATAGCTTAAAACTGGGCGATTCTCTTGCGCATACGCGCTGCTCGCTGTGAGGAAATGTTTTATTACACAACACAATTTCCCACTACTATTTAGCGTAAAACCAACAACTGTCAGATTGTAACGCAATGCCGTCTTGTGCTGCTGCTGCCGCCGCCTCCAATAGTCGCTTCATTCGCACACGCTTCAGGCCCTCATGCACACACATGCCGTCAATTAACGTTAATGGCGTTTTATTGCAATTTCTCCAAATTATTTTCTCCACCGACCGCGTTTTATGCCCTTTATGCCACGTTATTACATTATGTTCTTTTACGATGCACCTTTGATGGACTATTAATTAGTGGATTTGATTTCGACAACAAAAATATATACGCATCTAAATGATTGTGGGTCAATAATATATATTGCATTGGAATTAATTGGGTAAAAGTCTGTAAATAGTGTCCAAGTCTCTTTGAATTGTGAGTAATGTTTGGAGGACGAGGGCAAATTTACGTTGGCGGCAAACAAAGGAACACACACAACTCATTAATTACGTATTCCGTGACCGAAGCACACTGCTCTCGACGAACATGGTATAGACTGCAAGACACGAGCCGGAATCGATTGTTCGAAAGCCAGATGATCAATTATAGAGCTAAGTATTCGAAGGGCGCGTAAAGCAAGAGGGATGCTAATGAATATGCTATGCCATGCCGTCGAAGCAACGAAATGGCCAACAAACTTTGGACATGTCTTCTTCTTCATCGATCGCTCAATAATTCATGCACTACGTCACGTTTTTCCATCGCGTTCGTGTCGAATTTTTGCTTTGCAACCGTTTGTTTTACTGCGCACCTTCATTATTGCTCGCACTTGGCGGCGCACAAAGGCCGCACAACAAAAGGTCTACAATTACAATGCTTGTGAAATTAAAGCCGTGCATTATCTGGATTAATGTGTTAAAAAGTAATCTAGGATTCTAAACGCGGCCGGCCAAGGATGAGATGAAAGCGCACACTTTAGTTGAGAACGGTTCCGAGATAAGGCGAAAAAATTAAAAGTGTTCGCTGTAATTACATACAATAAACGTAATTCAGACGGCGGCATAACAAAGTTAATAGGCAACTCAAAATGCGAATTGCCATGAACTCCATGCGACAAAAACGTAAATTATAATTAACCGTCGTAGATATAGAAAATTAAGGAAAACAATTTCGCCGAATAAATAATTTGTCAGACGCATGAAAAAAAAATCGCAAATATTCACTTGGGAATTTGAAGCATCTTCAGCTGAATGCGAAATGGAAATGATCGTTTGCGCGATGATCACAATCGAAGAAATAGCTTATAGCTTTTTACTCGTCGTTTCAATCAGGCTTCAATCGCAACAGGAAAATGATTAAATTACTTCGAACAACTCTCTCGGTCCGAATTCCTAACAGAATATTCCACATACTTGTACGCGAAAAACGCAACTTTTTTACGTTCCGTATGCGATCGCAAATGATAAATAAAGGCGCACAAACGAGCCGTGTTTATTTATGTTTACGTGAGCTTTGAGATCTGAAAATTAAATTCCAAAAACGTATACAACAAATACACATGTACGGAAAAGGGCGTACGCGGAAATTACATTTGTTTGCATTGCGAAGCGCGGCAAACAAACGCGAGCGAAAAAAAATTCCTTTCATCCATCCATCGGAACGTTTTCATTGTGTGTGCGTTTGCAAGAGAGCAGGCTTCTTCGCTGCAAATCGCCGCCATATTTTATACAAACAGACAAAATGTAATAGCGTATTATTATTATTTTCTCCCCGCGTTGTCTTCCTCTCCTCGCTATCACAAATACAGATTTCAAGAAGGAAAAGCAGAAGCGCCGAGCAAACATTTCGTGTGTCATTATTACAGATTACATTATGTATTCATCCCCATATTGATACGGATCAATTTCAATCATGTGCAATAACATTCGTAATTTTCAAATGTATGCTACGTATTTTGGCGTAATTTGAAAAATCGTATTTTTAAATAACAATTCCGGCAAACAACAGCACGTGGCACGACACAAGCGTACATTATTTTGGAATCTTTTAATTTTCGCAATGCGTCATGAGAACGAACATGTGTAACACGCGCACACGCATGCAAGCGATGATGATGACGGAGGCAGGGCGCATGCATTAATGAATCCATGCCGCCTCTGATAACAGCACGCATGGTGGCAATACGAGTTTGGAACGCGCCACCACTACCGCCAGCAGCACAGCCGATGCCACTTCAAGCATTCATTAATTATTGTCACGCCACAATGTCAGCGCGGCGGCGGCACGAAAAACGAGCGGCATGCCCGTCCTTTATTAATATCCGCGTTTTATTTTTGATAGCGCCTGCCCATCTCGAAACACACTCGCACGCATGCCATTCCCGATTTCTCATCCGCTAAAACAGTCTGCGCCGCGTGAAAAATAGCACGGGAGAGGGCTTGATTCATTAATATCATTTATAACCGAAGTGCATATAGCAGCAGAAATATTTAATTACCTCGCATTGCTTTTCTCCCCACAATGCCACCTCTGCGCACCTCTCATATTGTGCATGTCAAGCAATAAGTTAACGTCAGATTTCTATTGCAAATTGTACGGTAATCCATGAATTTTACATGCTGCCAGTGACTTTTATATCTGCCTGCGGTCTAGGTATGGTCAAAAGTAAATATTGATCGAGAATACACTACATGAATTTTATATGATTCAACGTCTATAAATATACTCAAATACTATAGTGAAATATTTGCCAAGTCAGAGGGATTTAAACAAATAGATGGATGACGACCGCAGATCCAATATAATTCGATTATTCTTTAGCTTAGTCCACTGTAAGGATCAGGACTTAATTGTTATTGATAGACTGGTGAAACACCTGATTTAACCTATTGACATAACCTCACTTCAACAATTCACAATGCAAACTATAAAATCTATGCACATTTCTTCTTAGTTCACGGTAAGAATCAGATTTGCAGCATTTTATGGATCAAAAGCTGCACCTAACAATAAGATATATCTCAATTTTTAAGACAATTTTTAGAAAAATGTATTTTAAAATTTTCAGATGTTTATAACATAAGTCATGCCAGTAATATTAAGTTCTCAATAAAGAATATAAGTTAATAATTTCCAGAGAATTCCAACCACTTATGAGGTGCATTTACAGATGATTTATTGAGTAGATAATGTATTAAAATTTAATTTTCTAATAAGACGCACCATCGCACGTTCCCCTTAATTCACGTCCACTTTTCTAGTCCTCTTGTAATGCGGAAAGTGCGGTAAATGGCATTGATAGACTAGTTAGTTACACAGCTGACATAACCCAACTTCAACTACTTACAATGCAAAATAAAAGATCTATGCAAATTTCGTCTCAAGTTTGCTCATAACCTCCTCTTAGAATACTGTGCAGATAAGAGTAATTATTGATCCTGAATACACCATATGCATATTATATGATTCTACGTAACCTTCAGCCATAACCTTATTTAAACTTCTTGCAATGTGAAATAGATTATCTATGCACATTTCTTACCAACTTTACTTAAAGCATCAAATCCAATACAATTCGATTATTCTTTAGTTCAATCCAATGTACTAGTCCTTAGCTTAATTGTTATTGACAGACTAGTGAAACAGCTTGCATAACCTGACTTGAAATACTTATAATGCAAAATAAGATCTATGCAAATTTCTTCTCAAGTTTGCTCATATTATCCTCTTGGAGTGCTGTTTAGGCATGCTCAAGAGTAATTATTGATCCTGAATACACCATATGCATATTATATGATTCTACGTATATGCAATATACACACATGATTTGCAACTCAAGAGGGCTTGGATAAATAGATAGATCACTAGAGTAAATCCAACGTATATCGATTATACCATACTTCAAACAACCGCAGTGCTATCTTATGAGCTCAAGCTTAAGTGTTATTAAAAGCATCGCGAAAGATTGCACATAACCTATGTTTATTTGTAATTAAAAATAAGACATACCTAAGCAACTTTCAGCAGTTAATCCATATTTTGCACGAGTCCTACCATTTATGTAACTATTATAGGCAATTTCCAGGTATATTAATACAATAATCGTTATAGTTCACGTTTTATCACCACACTAATAAAACACACACTATACTATACCGACTAACCTGTATTACTAAATCAGCTGTTTGAGTCAATCGATTGGCAAATTCGACAAGTTGCCTATAGTGTTTTGCAGGTGTCTATTATTTTTCTATGATCGCAAGTGTAATTGTCAACGCTACCATAGTCATGAAGAATATTTGACAGCATACTTGAATATTGCAAAGAAATAGGGAAATATGGAAGCAGCTTTATTGTTGATTTGCAAATGCTGCGTGATTTATGGACGCAATTATGCATCCATTCATGGAGTAATTTCACGTGATAGATAATAGCGTTTAATAGGTAACGAAGCAAAGTGATCAGACAGGTAATTAAGGGAAGTAACGTATGTTTATAGACAGAAACGCAGTGGAAAACTTATTCGGAAATAGATTAATTGTTCAGTATCGAGCATTGCAATCGCATTGAATCCGTTATTATTGCATTCACAATCATACAATAGTGCTATCGCCTTTCAGCCCAAGTTCATAACAATGCGAGAATAGATTTCGATTCATTGCGATTCGAACACTTTTATTTGTTGTTATTGTAGCATCAATATGGCGCCTGTATCAAGGATAAAAAGCAAATAAAAGACACACCATAATAACCAGCAGGAACAAAGTGTTTGTCTCTAATTGATTGCAATATTTCTGATGAATCATTCGCGTTCAATCAACCGAAAACTGCGTTTCATTAGCGTGCATTCATGGACGCGAGCAATTTGTGCGTAATATGTTTCAACCCCTTGAGTATAACGATTATCGAGTGGCGCACTTGCGACCGGTCACGGGGGTTGCTTGTCCGTCAATAGGTCAGCTGATCGAATCGAAGAGCATTACTCAATTGCGTTACGAGTGTTCTTTGTAAGTTTACAACGAGAATTATTGCCGTAACAAATGGTGTGGTAAATGCGAAAAAGTTTCCATCTTGAAAACTATCCGGCATTAACCTATAGCCTTCTCGAACAATACTTTGCTTGTCAGCTTCGTGAGAAATGCGAGGCTAACCACTGAGGAATGCCAGTGAGCAATGTGTTTTGTTGATTGGGCGATCTATAATATTCACACATCCTTACGTTTTATCATTTTAGACATGCACGGATAATTCAATTTGAATTCTGGAGACTTGAATCACTATAATCATTGCGATTGCTGCCTCATGAGGCGCACTGCAATACTCGACCGAATTAAAATCAATTGAATTGAACTTAACATTGACACGAGTTGTAACAAGAGACACTCACGTTGTATGTATGTTTCGAATGAATGAGATCAGCAAACAGCAAGATGCATTAAAATAACACCTTTTCTTCTAAACACTTCTTTGACATTGAGGTCATTAATGTATAAATAACAAATGTAAAGTGTGTTTAATGAATAAATAAATGGGGTAGCCTAATTTTAGATGGCCATAGCTCAAAGGATTTAAGGATCTTGTTCGATGATATAAGACCACGGAAGCAGGCATCGATTTTCATACATAAATCAGTGCGAAATAACATAAATTCTTGCGTGCCTTGCTCTACAGCATAATTACGTTATCCTCGTGTGACTAGACGTAATGCACAAGGCAAAAGGAGATTGCAGGAGTGCAGGAATGTGAAGGGTTATGTACATGGGGGCTCCATGTCCTTCTACGAAGACACCCAGCTATTTAGCTGCACACTGCGAGACGCGCATACTACGTGTGTGCAACTAAGAATGCAAAAAGGAAATTATCATGTACTAATTACATGAGTGCCACATGCATATTATTATTGTGCGAGGCTGCCGTGCGAATGATGATGTCCTAAAGGGTGCAATTATGCTGACGGTGATGATGTTGTTGATGATGTTGATGATGCTACAAATACGATGGTGGTGTGTAGGAAGCGAAATTGAGCATTTGGGCTTACCTGGTGAAGCAGCCTCGGCGCGGATGGGCACGGATGGCGTACGTATTTTTCGATTGTAAATATGCACCCTTTGAGAAGCACGGCAGCCAACTTAATGTGTTGAAATAGTCCCGAAAACGTGCAACAGCGCCGAACGGCGGTCGGTCGATTGCGCAGCGGTCGGGGCGCCGACCGAACGGCTGGCCTCTCTGTATAAATATCGGGCGTCTCCGGCTTGCCGCCGTGTGTTGATGCCGATTCGCCGCCGCCGCCGCACACGATCCGCGCGTGAAACGCCAAGGACCACGCAGCTGACGTGTGGCTCCCTCGAGGCGGCATTTTCCCCAACTGCACGCGCAGGACCATCATATTGATTTTCCCTACTTACTTCCTCCGGCGAGCGCGCCATTCGCCGAAAACGACACGTTAATTTGCCCATTCGGCAAATGCCTAATTGAATCATCGCTTTTTATCGCTAATCATAAATATTACTACATCCTTACCGGCGATCATATTCATCTCATCATTACATTAATAGCGCACGCGCATTCTAAGGACGAAAATTGTGCGTACTGTAATTTTATAACCTTAATAACAATGAGGCGTTTAAATCATCTCCTTGTGAAAATAATAACGTTCGCGGCTGCCGCTATGAATTATGCAATTTGCAGAGATGGAAAATTCCTCACTCGACGATCAAAACTATAATTATTTCGAGTTCGAGCAAGGATAATAAGTTTGAGTTAGATTAGATTAGTTTGCACGATCAATATTTTGAAAAAATGCGAGCCACATCGCTGCGTGCCGTAATTATTATTATCGAATGCGTTTTTAATTAAACCACACAAATTCGTTGTAAGCGAAGATTTCATCTTCATTTAAACATTGCATATCCGAAGCGTTCTTGACATTTATTTAATAACCGTCGAGCCACAGCGACGGGAATCGTGACTCAATGCTGTTAAATTAATTACTTATCATATTTATTATAAATATTGCAAGAATTTAACAGATATTATTTTATTATAAATTAATCTAGGTTACTCGTATGACTGCGTATGCGTTCGATTATGAAACTTTTACACGCGTAAATTTTCAATTAGTATTTAGACTTTGTGTTAATGTCAAATTAAATTCAAATCCACGACAATTGAATGCGCATTGAAACGCTCAAGTTTATAATAAAATTGGTAACCTCGAAGTCATAATCAAGTTGCGAGTGTGTGTTGTTTAATATGTAAAAGTGTTACGCGTTTGAGCGGTGTTTTCGGGGTGGTTCCTGAACGCTTTTGGCGCAGCGCAGGAGGCAAAGTTGGCTGCTATCACTCGAGCCATCGATTTTACTTTGGAGTGGATAAGTTTGGACGCTTTTTCCTCGGTCCTCGTCGACGTCGCGGTGCATCGGAGCGCAGCGCTTGAATCTTGTCGATCAACGACGTACACAGTTTGGAAGAGCTGCGCATAAAATTACAATCAGATAGCAGGCAGATCCGCGTATCATAGAAAGAGTGAAGATTTTTTTTTGTTGGTTGGTCGTTCCTCTCCAACAACTCTCACTCACGTCTTTAAGTAGGTGAACCTGTTCCGAACACGAAATAACTGCCATCATTGTTGCGAAATCACGTTCGTCACGCCGACTTTTAATTGCTATAATAATTCGATATGTGCAAGCGCCCAAGAAGCGGAGGAAAAAAGCGCGCGCGCAAAGTAAGAAAATACAAAGATGCGCACACGGCGCACTCATCAATTTGTGATTTCTTTGCGCGAAAACTTTTTTGCTGTGAATTTTATCAATTAATAACAAACGAACACAGGATCGTGTTTAATCTGGCGCTGGGTCATTCATCTCTTAATTTGCAAACGTACAAACCCGACACACACAAAAAAAACGCCAGTGTTGTACGCTGCAACTTTCTTGCGTTTCTTCGTCAACTTCACCTATTGCTTTCTATCTCGACATCGACAAGAATTTTACATAATACACACACTGAACACACATTAAATGATAGAATTTATAGAAATAATACTATGAAATTTCTCCACGCGTAATAATTATCAGCATATTAAATAACAATTCACATACCTACACTGAAGGATAATGTAATAGTTCAAATTTTGTTTTTATACGTGGAAAAACAGCAGGAAAATATCGATAAAAATATTATAAATATGAATTTCCTAGATGGAATAAATGAAACACTTGCTATGACAAATTGATAAAAAGTGTATTATGTATTAGAAAGTTTGTGAATTGAATATTAAATCAAGATAGTCAAATGGATTTTGGTTTTTATCATCGTCTACTTTTTTTTAATCGATTTTAATGAGTTATTGTTTCTTGTCAGTTCCATTATCAACTTATCAAGATTTTCCTCTTTTTTTCGGCTATGAAAGTAAATAATAATAGTAAAATATTAATAATTTCTT
Organism: Anaulacaspis nigra; assembly: GCA_030264675.1. Lineage (NCBI taxonomy): Eukaryota > Metazoa > Arthropoda > Insecta > Coleoptera > Staphylinidae > Anaulacaspis > Anaulacaspis nigra. Next base: position 71,957 of record JARJDV010004325.1, read on the forward strand.
CGCTGCAAGAAAAGTGTAACGTGTTAATTTCTAAAAAGTAATTATTAACGTGTACAACATTCTCTTAAAATTTGTGTGTTTTAAGAAACGCAAATTTCTTGAAAGTATGTTACCTCCTGTAATTTGTTTGAAGACCAAACATAAGAGAATGTTGATTCATTGTGCTGTGTGTTTTCTTTCGAGTGATATTATGAAACCTCGTTGTTTGAGTTTCTTGATTTGTTTGGACATTCATTACTATCTTGCAAGTTCATTAATAGCATTTCTCTCTTGTGTCTAGTGAAAGTCGTTATTATTTTTATTGACATTGAATGTCTTCGGCTATTGATTAATATAATAATACTGAATTAGTTGATATTATTTTAATAATAATTCTCCAAACAAAACTTTCTTTCATTTCCAACCTATGATGATTTCATTTCGAAAATGCTCTGATCTGATGTGTAGATATAATTGCATTTGAACGTTAAATATTTATGAGACATCTGAAATAATTGAACGGACGCGCCTCAATATTAGAAAACACACACTGATGATAATCATCTCAATGCAACTCATAACAATTCTACAAGAGCCGCAAAAACAATAGAGCACAAATCATTATAGCAAGTTAAATATTAATTATACGGCTATTATTGATTAATCTCCTCTCGATACAAGTGCAATCAATGGACGACGTTCTTCTTCTAATTGTTGTTGTTCTTGGCGCGTTTTGCAATACGTGCGTGGCAAAGAAAAAGGAAAAATAACAACTCAATGCTATGCGTGGCAATGTGTGGAAACGAAATCGGAGTGAAAGACGAAAGAAGGGGATACACATTAAGCGTATACTGCATGATGCATGCATGTCCAAGAGTATCTCTTCGCGCGCCCGGTTATAAAGCTTTATAATTTCGTACGCGCACGATCAACGGCAGTTCGTCGCGCCGCTGAAACCTCGCAGGAGTTCAGTTTTGCTAAATAGATTGCATTAGCGGCCTGCAGCAGCAGCTCGATCAGCCACTCTCGCAAAGAGACAGGCAGACTTTATAAACTTGTCAGTGAATACATATTTGCTTCCACAGTTTGACACGAAACGTTGGCTAATTTCGAGCGCGAAAATTAGCGTTTTTCTTGTAAAATTGGTGTGTGACTGGCGTGCCAGCAGAGAGACGCGAACATGTCAACGCGGCCTCATCTCGTCGCGGCTTTCGCAATCGCCAGCTGTATTCTAGGTAAGAGAGCAGTTTCGCTGAATTTTGTTTATTTCCATTCCGTAATGATTGATGATGCATTTCACAGAAATCGCACTAGTGCGAACCGAGTAAAAGTGCCTTAAAATCAATTTCAAATCGAATAAGTCGTTATCTTTTTTATTGGAGAAAGTAAAGCGTGGACGAAATGCGCGCACTTGAAAACTCGTCTCGCTAATATGTATCATTTGCATTTCTTAACTCGTGTCATTATCGCATGAAAAAATCAAATATGCTATTAGAAACTTTGATGTGTGTAATTTAAAACTAGCGGAATACCTGATAAAAAGGTCAACGTATATAAACTCAACGTAGCTATATGAAAATCTTACTTTTCCAAGTGAGTTTTAAACTTTTAGAAGAAGAGAAATTAGTGCACATGACATTTTTATGATTAATTAAAATATTTGCGATGCGAGGTAAAATTTAAATAAGATGTTAATTTCTTTCATTAAATCACAACCAGATAAAATTAATGACATGACATAAATTTCAAAAAATCGCATAAATTATGCGGCAATAAATTTAAAACAAGAAGCAAATTGATTTCTGCGAATAGCGAATGTGTTTGCGCATTTGCTTAATGCATTTCATAATGATAGAGGTATTCTTTGACTTCATCGTCGCCGTTTGTTAATTTATGATCATTTTTGCCAGTTTGGTGTTACATGCACTGGTGAATTGTGTAATTATCGCGACGAAGGCTTGCATTACGTGCGGGGCCATTAAAGAAATCTAAATGCCGGCGCGATGTGTGTGCGCGCATTCGTGTGCTTCATGCGTATTTCAAATAATTGCCCTACATTTTCACGGCGAGCCGCTGCAAGACACGCACCTAATTACTTTGTCTATAATTCCAAAAATTAGCAATCAAATTGAGCTGAATAATTATCGGCTGTTGTCGGCCCACAATGCGCCGACAGCATTGATTGGAAAGCACTCACACGCGACGTGATCGGCGGATTTAAAGGACTTAGAGAGGAGACTAGGTGCATGCATAAACAGAGCAAAAAAGAGAGAATTTGGCGAGAGTGAAATGAATCCGCGGTGAAATACCAAGGTCGTTCTCCCGTCTTAGCCGAGTGCGCACCGCACACACATTCTCCTCTAAGTCTTTAGCTGCGTTTATGTCATAGTCAATCGTGTGGTCTCAATTCCGAGTCAATACCTTGGCTGCGCGCACAGCAAAACGCCGTTTAACTGCTTATTATATTAATCTTTATGAATCTCCCATTATTGCTTTCTTATTGTGCAGTTTGCTCTCCCTTGTTGCTGCATTTTGCAGCCAGCGCGCCGGCCTTGACTATGTGGATTTAATAACATGCCTTCAGTGCTGTTTGACCTGATAGAATATCATCAGTAATATTAAATAAATATGCGAAACATCATACTTGCTAATGGCCTTTTATTGAATAGCACTTTTATCTCTCCAGATAAACACACACACACAAGTTGAAATAGGTAATAAAAAGTTTCTTGATCTTGATAGATTTCATTTTTACGTGGAATTTACAAAATCAACTTTTCGGTATAATTTATCTATTTGTTAGCTTTATCTAAGATCATTCACCTACTAAAATACAAAACTACAGCGAATTTGTTTTTAAATTGTTCGAAACAGGATTTGAAAATAAATGAATTCATATTAAATTAGTGTTTGCTTCTTCACTGCGTGCTGTAATGTTAATTGATCAAGTAAACTAATTAGTATCGCATAATTATATGAAGAAGGCAATTTTGCAAACGTAGCATCAGGAATCATTATTCTAATTTTAAGCTCTAATAAACATCCTCGACGCATTAGCGCCACGCATTCCTCAATTGTTGCACTTGCTCGACGCGCCCGCGCGCATAATTCGCATTATGGTTATTATTGACAAATAGCATAATAATAACACAACACTCTTCACACATCGCCATTGTTCTATTGCGCTTTAATTGATCTGCACACGTTTAATATTTATGGATTCGAATTTATAAATATTCAAGCATGCCGAGTGGCTGGTTTGCTTTTCGAGTTTATTAACGGTAAAACACTTTACGCTCTGCATCGTTCGCCAACATCCAATAACACTTATCATAACGAGACACAAACGAATGCATATTTATTCGTTTTATTATGTCATTCCAACGCCAGCGATTACGCTCAACAATTAGAAATTTCCATTAACATTCCACGAATATTTTTCCAATTTATGCTCGGCAAGAAGTGATATTAATATTGCGCATTTCCACCAATGTTTAACTATATTAAATTCTTCCGTCTAATGACTTGCGCGAGGACTTGTTATGTTGAGTTATGTCAAGCTTAATTAACATGATTTGGAAAATCTACTGGTACCACTTTACGACAAAAGAAAAAGATTATTATGGAAAGTGCCTACATTTTGCCGGGAAAATAATTATATTAATAATAAGACGTTGATCCTTACAAGGAAGAAACGTGAAACTAAGTTCATTTTTACTAACGTCAAGTCCTGTTATCCTTCCTTCACAGGATTGTTCAGTCAGAGCGCAGATGGCGCCCAATACTTGGGCAAATTCCTGGGAAAACTTACGGAGCTGCATCACGGAGTTTCAGGAGAAGTTTACGCGGTGGATGCGCGCACATTGCACATCAAAGACTTTACCTACGACGGGCAGGGACCAGGTGTGTATACTGTTTCTCAACCTTAGTCGAACCCGAAACCTAAAAGTTGCAAATACGCTCATCAAATATGAATAAATATTACGAGAAGATGTGCAAACTTTATCGGCGAGAGAAAACCACACTGAAAGTAAAGTAAGTATTTAATTAATCAAAAAAATTTATTGTCTTGTTTAATGATTTAAAACGAAGGATAAATCTATGTAACCTACTTCGCTCAAGAAGTTTTCAATTACGCTTCTTCAACGCATTTGATATGCGCACGTCGAATAAGAGGAAAGTAAATTATGCCAAGCAAAGTTTTTCTCTTCACGTTGTCAAAAACACGATAATGTATTGACATTCCATTGATATTATCTTCTTATAAACGGCTATAAATTAAACTCGGGCGAATGGAGGGAGCGAAGCAGCGAAAGGAATTGTCTGAGACGACGACGAGATTAATTACATGTTGATTTCTTGCCTTCACAGCGGCGTACTTCTTCGCCGGAAATTCGAGAGCGCCCGGAAACAGTGGATTCCGCATTCGCGACGAGAACGGAAGTCCGGACGTACTGCGGCGCTATCGAAAAGAAGGTGTCACCATCACGCTGCCGGAGGGCAAAAGCCTGAACAATATTAAATGGTTTTCGGTGTGGTGCGAAGAATTTGAAGTAAGCGCTGCGAGCGAAACACAAACACGAAGCATTCAATTATACGATTGATTTGTTTAGGTGAATTTCGGCGATGTTCGAATTCCAAAAAACTTCGAATACCCCCGTCCACAGAAGATGGATGGGCTTAATGGTGTTCACGGTGTATCCTCCGACAATATCGTCATTGTCGACGCGCAAACGCTGCTCGTTCCGAATTTATCCTACGACGGTGAAGCACCAGGTAAAATTGGGATCAAATATAATCCCATACTCTAAATAGGCATTATTGAGACATTCTTGCGTCGAACGACACGAAGTTCATCGTTATTGATTTACTTGTTTCTTGGTTTGCAGACGCGAAATTCTGGGTGGGACGAGGTGCAAAACCCAGTCCGCAGGGTATTCGCGTACCGGACGAAAACGGCAAAGAGATTCCACTGCGTCGTTATGACCGCAAGACGGTTGTCCTGACGCTGCCGGGTGACCTCACCGTATTTGACATCGGACACTTTGGCATCTGGTGCGAAGCGTTCACCGTCGACTTCGGGCACGTGCAAATTCCGCAAAGTCTCAACGTGCCGCCCTCGCTGAAAATGCTCGGAGTCAGCCCTCAGGTATGAGCGCATTCAGACATTTCAAACTCACACAATCATTCACCAAAACTCTTTCTTCATCTCTCATGCTATTTGCCTATTATCCCAATGTGGAGCATTTCATTCACTCGCCTATAAAACGCTATCTACGTACGCAACGAAATGATATGAAACGATATGAAATGTACAGAACACATAATACGAAGCGGTCGACCATTTTCCGGATGACATTTGTAAGAAGCGCTGCGGCTTTTTCTGGCATGTTTTACCTCGCTCGGAGCTATAGAGTACCAGCCTGCTGCTTTGCCGCCCCCCAAAAAAACCCTCGACTGGCGTGTGCTGTGCATGATGCGTGTGTGTGACTTCATTGTGAAACCAGTGTGTTTGTTTGCAGAAGCGACCTCGCGATTACCAAACGCAGTCGCACGCACGTCAGCACGACTTGCAAGATGCACAACTAGTCGGGGGGCGTTCGGTCGCTCCAACCACTTATCGACCACCCGCCGCCGTCGCCGCCGCCACCGCATTCCTCGCAGCGCAGCGTCGCACCGATCCACTGCATTTCAATCCTACGCCGCGCCACGAGCTGGTCAATCGTGATATTTACGGACGCAGTCCCGCGCAGAATTTGCTAAACGCACCGAATAATTATAACCAGCAGCAAGCGCAACAATTCCAGCAGCTGCAGCTATTACAACAACAGCAAAACTTTTATCAGAATCAAGCTCAAGCGCAGCAACAGCAATTCCAACAACCGCAGCAAGTGCAATACAATATTCCGAATAAGTATCAAAGTCAGCCAGGCATCGCCTTCGATTTTCACAATCGGCCCGCTAATCCAATATCGCCGAATGCGAATAGCAATTACTATCAAAGCACGGCGAGCAGGCAGCCGGTGCCATACACGCCGTTTAATCAAATCACAAGCAACGCGAATCCAAATCTAAATATTAATCAATTCAATCAGCACCAGCAACACAATCAACAGTTGCAAGCGGCTTCTTACTTAAACAACGACTACCGCCAGTTTGGCTAGTCGACCGACAGCAGCAGCAGCAGCAGCAACAACAACAACAATAACAATAACCAGGCGTACGCTGATATCGTGTTCTTGCATCTTTTATTTATTCCCGATTATTTCGATTTGCATTGCATGCGATACGACAATGAAATGAAATACTGTTGGCCAGTTATGTAAATCAAAACCTCCATTGTTGGTTAGTACACGCTCACCCGTGTTTTTTTACTTCTTTATTTACAATTGTTTGTTGGGATCTCGTTATAGTTTTGCAAGTTACCATTTTGTTTAAGTTTTCTTCGCGTACCAAACGTCGCACCGTAATGCACTTGACACATTTTATTTACTACATGCATAAGCGATTGTGTATTATTTAGAATTATTGTTCGATAAGCTTTAATAAGTGCAGAGTTTTATTCGCTTTTGAATAAGCACAATTCGATATTAAATAGGCACCTTTTTTATACATACAATGCTTAGATCTAAGTGTACATTCTACACCCATTTGACGGTGTCTTATGCGTATTTTATAAGGCCAGTGTAATACTCTTGATTGATAGCGTTTAAATAAAATTACATGTATATTTTTATGCATATTCTTGTAGTATTAGCGAAAAGGTTAGCATGGAATTAAACAGTTAATAAACGCTCTGTTTATGCCTTGAGCAATTATTGCATAAGCCAATTAAACTAATGCCTAATGCGTTTGTTGTCATTGCATAATATGCCATCTTCCGCATCTTCGTTTCTTCTACATACAATTTTCAATTTCAACGCTCATCTCTCTTCCCTTTGCGATTGCAAAAGTTCATATTGAATCATTAGCATAATTATGTGAATATCTACCGCATTATGATTTATGAATATTTCTCTCACATTTGTTACTACTACTTCTGTTTTTTTGCAGTCAAAGTTGAACTGCGAAGTGCTGCACGATGACCTAGCATACGAGGTGCGATGGGCGGTCGCCGGTGATAGCATTGTGTTGCAGCTGGTTGCAAAATTAGGTAAGCTCTCAGGATGAAAATCTCTCTTGCAAAAGAATCGGCCAACAATGGCAAACATAAATTAATGCTGTTGGCGCAAAATGACACTCAATTATTATGAAATGCCACGGAATTATAACTGCGGCTCGCCGCGCGCACAGTAACAACAATCATCGGCAGAATGCGAGTGAGAATTTCGTACGCGCGTGCATTAACGAAAGTAAAATGCACGCTTTCTCCTGACAGTTCATTGACCATCAAATGATGCCATCGCGCAAAATCCGACCAATACGATTGTGTTTTTTTGTTTCTTTTTTTTTTATTTTGTGTACCAACGATAAATTATAATACATTATTATACGCGCCGAGTTAAATGTCATAGCATACATGTTTATAATGAGGTTTACGATTTGGATATTATGAAACACAAATAGCAAGAGAATCGCCAAGTATAATTTTGAATAATTGGTTATTTGTTTTTGCTACGTACAGAGAATAGAGAATACATGTCATTCGGCATATCAGGCGAAGAAGAGAAAAGCGCAATGATCGGTGGCGACGTCGTCGTTGCGTGGGTGGACAAGGATACATTGAAAGGATACGCGGAGGATTACTTCTTGGAGGCCAAGTCTCAATGTTCGGGCCCCCGGGGATCGTGCCCTGATGCGAAGCTGGCGGTAAGGGTGCAATTAAATTAATTGATCAAATGATATTAAAGAAAACAAATGCGATCCGATATTTCACGGCGCTGTCCCCTGCGAGACGCGCGCGGAAAATATTACATCCTCTTACTTTCCAACTAATTAATTGGCCTTTAAAATCGCAGGAGAGCACGAACAACATTCGCCTGCTGAACGCCGCAATGGTGAACGGCTATTCGATCGTGACGTATCAACGACCGCTGCGCGCAAACGACATCTACGACAAGGCGATCCTTACGAACCAGACGCAGGCAGTAATTTGGGCCATTGGACCACTAAATCAGCGCGACGAAGTGTCCTTCCACAGTCAGTACAATAAAAAGTCGAAATTTATCGATTTCGGGCGCGCTGCCAAGTGGAATTGTCCTATGCCAGAAGGCGACCAGCCACCCATGCGAGCCGCCGCTCGTCCTGTGCAAGCCGCGTACACGGCGGAGGAACCAGCTGCAGTTCAGACGGAACCCGTGCAACCCACTCAAGTGACACGCACTCGAGGACGCAATCCGGAACAACAACGACGTGCCAGCACCACAGCCACTGCCGCTCCGCTAAACCTGGAGTACGATAATGAGCGAAGTCAATCTTCAACGCGACAACGCACAAGCGAACGTCGAGGTTCCACGAGACCAATTGCAACCCCAGCACCCGTGCGGAATCGCAAAGCATGGGACATCCCGCCAATTCAATGCAATGAACCTGATGATGGGGTATTCTATGCCCAAATGGGTCCGACAGGTGGAAAACAAGGTTATCCCGCAATCACAGGTATGAAAAATTTTTGAAAACTTTTGGAAACTTCTCACTTTTTTCTACCTTTATATAGGCCATGTCGGTTGGGGGATTTCATGGTACATAAATGGATTGTTGATACCCGTGATCAATGTCGTTCGAGGAAGAACTTACACCTTTGTAGTTGAAGGAGGTATTGATCCTGAAGTTCCCGCAAAATATCATCCATTTTATGTCACGGACGATCCTATCGGTGGATATGAATATAAAACGCCAGAAGAACGAAAGGTATTTCAAAAATTTAATAAACTTTCGCAATTAAACTAAAATATTTGACATAATTACATAGAGCATTAGAATATTTGCTGGAGCACGGCAAACTAAAGACGGAAATGTTCATCCTACTGGCGTGGGTCGTCTTTGTCATTGGACGCATCAGGGTGACTCCGAAGCGGACGATTTCAACTCTTTTGGGGCCTATCAACGCACGTTGGAATTGAAATGCGATCAAGGCGAGCCTGGCGTAATTCAATGGACCCCGGATAAAAACACTCCCGACACCGTTTACTATCAATGCTTCACACATCGTTATCTCGGATGGAAGATAAACGTGCTTGATTCATGCGATATTGATGGAGCTGCCAGCGAAGTTCATGAAGTAGTAGTAGCACCCGATGACCTTCAAGGAAGTCCTTCAATTCTCGTCGAAACACGAGTCAAGCCCAACACGGTAGCAGATCTCACGGACAAAAGCTATGCAGCTAAGGACAAGGATTTACTTCTTATGGAACAATTGGGCGATACTAATGTTTCCGTTAACTTGTCAACGACAGAGGCGCCAACGATTTTCCTGCAGAAGCTTCCAGAGGTCGAAACGAAATCCGTGTTTCAGCCGCTGACTCAGCAAAAGAATAATACGCATGTGCCTAATTCATATCAAATGCTGACGATGCACAAATACAAGAATAAGATGCCTCTCGGAATGCCCATGTCACATATGAATAAGGTCGTTATTCGCAAACAACCGCAAGTAATGGTATTGCAACCGCATTACACACGCAACCATATGGTAAACGTACGACGTCCAATATTTATCAAGAAACCGTATTATCGTACATACAGTAAGCCGATGCGAGGACGACCGATGGTAATGAAATACGACAAGCCTCTTGTAATGCCGATGCCAATGCCATCACTGATGAAGCGACAACACACGCAAACGCATAAACCAATTACATTTGCGAAACAATACAACATTTCCGTTTCTTCGACAACGGAAGCGCTGCTACCACGCTTCCGGTCAGCGGAGAAAAAGTTTGAGGTTATGCAGACAATGCGATCAGCTGTGAATACCGGATTTGATCCATCGTCAGTTGTAATTGAAAACGGATTCAAACCCATTATCAGTAAGGAGTTACAAGCGCGTATGAGTGATGATGAAAGCGATGAAATAACGTCCGACATTGGGGTCATTGATGAAACGAGAGATGCGGTGAGGGAAGCCACATCACAGGCGAAAGCACCGACCGAATACTTCGAGCCAGTGTTCATTCCCTCGCCGACAATAAACACGAAGAAAACGCGACTGGATGGCGGCAAGAAACTGCATTACAATCGAAGGCGGTCCGATTCTGCCGCCGATTTCAGTTACGCGCAGGAGTCTGCAACGCACCCGCATTACCTGCCGCCCGAGATACAATCGCGTGCCCTTAGCAGTAAAGATAAACCCCCAAGCACGGTGATTGCTTTTGACGGCAAAAAGGTTTCGGGCGCGAGTCTAACGTCGCAACCCTCAACGCATCCGGAGCGCTCCTTGTACGAAACGCGGCTGGCAAACGCCGCGCAAATCTTTCGCCATCCGCAAACGCTGCCGTTCAAAGGCGAGCAGCCGCCACTCAATGCTAAAGTCAATCCGAGTGCGCCCCAATTGCACGCCGCCGTCCGCAACGCCGAACCATCCTTCAAACAAACGATAACAATTAGGCAATTACACAGTGTGGATGATGATGGCGATATCGATCCAATTCGGCCCATCGGCTCGGAAAGACGGCGGCGTGCTGCCCATCATACTGAAGAGCACACCGCTCAACAGCAGCGTGAAGCCATGATGAACAATGCGCCGCCCCACATTCCAGTCATGTTCAATTTGATCTGCATTTGTGCGCTAATTCATCGCCTTCTACAGTAGCGCAAAGAGTAATTTAATATTTTAATAAATGCTACGTCCACACGTTGAATTGTATCTACTATTTACAAAGCGAAGAGATAAATGTAAGTAATTTGTTATAAAAAAAGGAATATTTAAAGATAATACTTCTGGAGATTTTTTTCTACGTTAATCTTACATATTTATTAAGTATATGTACATAATTAATTGTGCGCATATATAACAAGTTACGCAATGAACTGACATTTTAATTTTGTAATAAAACAACGTTTATTATTCAAATAAATTATTTCCTCAAGTTTCCGCAGGTGATAAATATGAGGAAAAAGTGTGGAAGGTCAATGATTTTGCTATGCAAATGTTTGTATATACTTAAAGAAAATATCTAAATCACTTTTAAATTGACGATAATTATAATTAGTGATAATTTTCTTCGAGGACAATTTTAAACCGCTGAAAATTTCTAATGCTCGTTTCTTACTAATACCTCAAAATCTATAAGAGTTATTAGAGTAATTATTTCAATATTGCATACTACATTAAATTACCTATAACTATTGAGAAAATTGACCGTTATGCTTGTGTAATTATGATAGCAATTATAATTCGCGAAAATTTTATTTGCGGAACGTTTTAATATGAAAACCATTTATTTTACGGGTTTCTTGCAAATAATTCAAAAATCATAGGAGTTATTGAAATAACTCTTGGAATATTAAAACACTAAATTATCGATAAATACTGAGATAGGTAGGCAATTTCTTTATGTAATTATTAAAATATAATAATACAAAGTTAAAAATCATTCTAGGCAGTGAAGCTTAATTATGAAATAACATAGTAGTAGCGTACTCTGGTGTCAACATTCTAAACTTGGTTAAGAAAAATTGGTGCCTACCAACTTCCTTATAGATATCAAAATGGAGGGAGACTTTTCAGAAACCAGGATACGAAATAACTCTGTAACCCACTAGGACATTCTAAAATACACCTGGAGAATGATAAAGACTAATACATAAGCGAAATATGCATGATGTTACAGCAGAAGAAAATACTAATGGTTTTTTTGTTTACATCTTCAAAACTATAAAAGCTGTCTATATAATTCTTTTGACCAATAAAACTTTATTAAAGTTTTTGCAATTTACCTAATTTCGTAGTATGTTAATGCAAATATTTTGTAGTCTTTGTTAGCCTCTTAGGTTTGCGGCAAAGAAGTGTCTTTGTTATTGAATTTAATGAGAATTAATTAGTCAATTATTCATACACGCTTTGTGTATCTATTACACTTCTTGACATTTACATTTGTAGGAAGTAGCATTTGCCTTATTGACCCATTTTTGCATGGCATTGCATGCAGTTCCATATATGAGTTTATAACAGTACATATAAAAGTGTTCCTGGCGTTGTAAGGAAACTAAATTTTGCAAATGTTTTCTATTAATTCATAATTAACATGTGCGCATATTGACACGCTTAAGTAACAAACTGACATTAATTTATTCAAACAGAAAAACTTTATAGACATGTAAATACTCGCTATATGCGTTGTATGTATAAACGTTTGTCATCAGATGTTTTCACAGGTTAGTGTGCTCGTTGTCAGTGTAACAACCACAATATTTTGACGCGTCCAGTTTTACTGATATGGCTGTTAAACAATTACACGAAATACATTGACTGATTAAGAAGTGTGATATCAATTCCATTTACATATTGTGCTTGTGAAGAACCAAGTGCTGAGTGCGTTTCAAGTGCATACAAATTGTAGAGTAACGCGGAATTGTAATGACCTTAATCAGTAATTCTTAGGGAAATGCATAAACACCAGGGTGACTATAATTATAATTATATATCATTATATATTGATAATCGTCTTGAAAAATGATCAGTCTTGTGTGGACATTTTCATTGAATAGAACCATTTAAGGTTAGACTGAAGTGTACTGTTTAGCTTTAGAAATAATTAGTTAAAAATGTCTAAACGTGCACGTGCTGAGTATACTCATCACCAACTAATTAGTGATCGACAACTTGGAATGAGGCGTAAATTAGGCTACGATGACGATTTGCATCGTAGAATTTATTCCAACTTTGATGTTGATAAACTACATACGCCTCTAAACAAGTATAGGACTGGAGGTGGGATCTTCAATTTAGAATTTAGCTTAGATGGGTAAGTGAGAGTTTGTTTATCTTTTACACATTTATGTGACAACCCATTTTAGGAAGCTTCTTGTTGCTGCCTGTGAAGAAAAGTCTGTCCTCCTATACGATGCAGCAAATCAAAGCTGTTTTTATAAGATAGAAAATGCTCACACAAACTGTGTTAATTGTGTTAGGTAAGTCATCAACATTCAAATAGTTTCTGTACCGCAATGTTAATATTTATAATATTTATAGATTTATCAATAAGCATTTATTTGCTACATGCTCAGATGATGGTACCCTTAAACTTTGGGATACTAGACATCTCCAAAAGCCTATGAGAACCATGCTTGGTCATGCTAATTGGGTGAAGAATATTGAATATTCTGAAAAAGACAAGATGCTTGTTACTTCTGCTTTTGATGGCTCCATATTTGCTTGGGATCTACAACTGGGATCTGGAGACACATATTGCCATCATCAAAAAGTGTTTGAGATGAATAGTTTAATGCGCACTAAACTGACTCCTGATGGCACAAAAATGATTATAGCAACTACTAGTGGATTCATAATGATTATCCATGATCTTAACCTCAAGACAATGCATAATGATTTATTATCATTTAAAGTAAGTTTAGCGGAATGTTTGTTGGGATGAATCAACTAATTTATCTAATATTTTTTAGCCAAATTTGTATAGACTTATGCAGTTGAGTGGTCAAATTTTTCCACAAGCATTGTCATATAATCATTTATTTTCACCAAATACTCAACGAAATCGGATTGAATTCATTGACGACTTTCCTAATGATGCAGAAATTATTAGTTCAGTGCAAATCCATCCAATGGGCTGGAATGCCATTTCAAGGAATATCTGTTCAGATGACAGTCAAGAGGTAAGATAACTTTATTTCTTATTGAAGAGTTAAATTAATATGAATAACATTTACAGTGGACATGTGTACACGATATTCAAAAACGTGAATCTAAGGAACTCGAATATGTGACAATCGATGAGCTAGCTCTTCCAGACACAGAGGATAACGATGATGATGAAGATGATGAATCAGCTAGACAGCGACGTATAATATCTGATATATGGATAGGGTCTATGTCCAATGACCAGTTTAACATAGAACGCAATCGTGAGGAGCCAACTGAATTAACTAATCGTAGCGGGCGAGTGGGCATTATAAGCAGTGGGATACTATGTGATAATTTCCAAAATATATGCTCGCAACCATGTCGCATTGTCCAAAATAGTCCACGGCTTACTCACTATATTGAGGAAATCACTGGCTGTGGGAAAGGATATATCAAAGAACTATGTTACTCGTCTGATGGAAGACTAATTTGCTCACCTTATGGTAAAGGAGTGCGACTTTTAAGTTTTAACGATCAATTGCAAGAAGTGTGTTATTGTGTGCCTGAACATCCACAAGAACTTTCTACTGTGGCAACATATAAAGACTATCATAAAGATGTTGTGCTGTGTTGCAAATTTAATCCAATGCATTATCAAATGGTCAGTGGTTGTTTAAGTGGCGGAATTGTTTGGTACAAGCCTATACTATAAAGTTGTAATTTCATGTATGAGCATATGATTAATATAGTTTATACAGAAACATATTGCTCTTGCATAATTTATTTACTTTGTGAAAATTAGACATGACATGAACATCCAATGGCCTAACGGGTAAGGGTTTGGTGTTTGTGTCGGGGCACTCAAGTTCGATCCCCGAGAATTGCAACTCGGAAGAGTTTTAGATCTCTAATCAAACATTCATAGTTCTCAAGGAACACGAAAAGTTCGTTTTAATTTTTTGATTGCGAAAAATCTTAAATCATCACGCCTGTCTTCAAATGGCCCACCCCAAGCTATGCTCTCCGGCAAGTCAATTACAGAGCCGGGCTAAGTCCGACCTGTGAGTGTTTCTATTCTCGGTTTTTGATACCACTGAGGTTCTTTGAGTGACGTCACATGAGAGGAGCCGCCACAACCTGCAAAGCATTGGACGTAGAAGTAATTCCTATGGGCGCAGAAGTAATGACACTTTTACTTATTTTCTTTTTAATTCTTACAAAAAGCAGCCCGGAGTTGAGGTTTGAGCCGAAACAGACTAGACAATAGCCGGGTTTTTTACCACTGCACCACCCTTGACTTTCCTGAAGCGAATTGAAACTTTTTTCTACGTAGAAACTTTTAGCGAAGGTAAATTCAACAGTCTATTCGCAATACAATAAGGAAAATGTAAAAAGAGGCAATTCATCTGATTAATTAAATTCATATATTTATATTTTCCAAAATTAATATAAAATCAAATTTTAATAACGATAACATCAACCGATAGTGGGCCTCCGTTTTTTAGATTTCTTCGGAGCATCTTGTACGCTATCCTCTTCGTTGTGATATGCCGTTTTTTGATTTGAAATTTCTTTCAATGAGCCACTCACGAGTGAGTCAAGATCCACATCACCCTTTTTAGATTTCTTGGATTTCTTTTTTTCCTTTGAAGTATTAGAAGCAATAATGTGCGAGTCGCTTAAATTCTTATCCTTCTTATGTTTCTTGCTTTTTGAATGGTTACCTATTTCAGGCAATTCTTCCTTGACAACCTTTTTATTTTTCTTATGTTTCTTTTCAACAGGTTTCTCAATGATACTAGTGTCTGGTTCAAACATCGTTTTACCTAAACTAGGACTGCACATTGTACTATTGATTATATTAGCTAACTGTTTATTTATTGCCTTTTTCGGAGACTTAGGTTGTTCGATATTTGGAGCAGAATCAACAGTTGCTTTACCTTTCAATTTCTTATATTTAATGGTAGCCTCAACAATAGCTGTTTGTGTGTCAGCTCCTCCTATACTTTCAGAAGGCTCAATTTGTTCGCGACTTTTATCCTTTTTCTTTTTCTTCTTCTTGGGCAAAGTTTCATCAACCTCTGTGGTCATGGACGCATCAGCGAAAGAAGATAAAATGGAATCTATATTCATTGAATTCTTTTTACGCTTTTTACTTTCATTTATGTCTGTACTCATATCTGCTTCATCCCTTTTTCTTTTCTTCTTCTTTTTAGCTTTCACGCTAGTGTCATCACATGAAACATCTGTCTGCTTAATTTTCTTCTTGTCCGCCTTATGCAATTTTGAGTCATCCTTTTCAAATGATTTCAACATGTCATTCATTAAATTATCTAACTTCTTACTAACGGCTTTGTCTAAAGTAATACGTTTTTCAAAATTATTCCCAAATATAGGATGACGTTGTTTAATTTTATCGGTGGGAAATGGCATTTTCTCTCGTTTTATAGTATCTCTATTTATATTTAAATCGTCTGATTTATTAATCTTATATTGCTTATTTAGAACAAAACAACCTTTTGTCTTCAGTTGCCTCACAACAAACTCGTTGCCTGATGGTCCCAATAAACATAAATCAGTTTTTTCATCTTTATCAAATTCAGCTAGATAGTTTTCATTATCTATATTAATTGACTGTTCTTTGACGATTTTTAAAACTTGCCCAGTGAGTAACTTTGGATCAATTTGCTTTGAAACTTTAACAGTAAAAATTTCATCATCCGGTTGAATATCTTCATTGATATTAAAACTTGAACTTTTCTTATCACATGGGTGCATTCCATGTTTATCAATATAATTGCTCAGAACCTTTTTCGTTTTCTTTGTTGCTTGCACTGTCATTGGACCTTGTGATATATTGTCTTCATCTTCTGATGAATTATCATCAGATGAACTAACAGTTCCCGATTTTGAGTTGTAGCCTGATGTTCCAATCTCCCTCTTTGTACTTTTTGTTGAAGAGTCTGAAGAAGAACCATCAGAACTTGATGACCCAGATGATGATTCACTATCAGAACTTCCGTCACTTGATGAAGATGATGAAGACGAAGAAGAAATATTGTTAGAGGTACCATTTTTCTCTTTTTTGTCTATAAAATAAATGAAATAAAGATATCAAACAGGATTTAAGTAATGAAAACTGTTTTACCTTTGTTATCATTATCATCATCAGAACTGCTGGATTCTTCAGAGGACGAAGAACTGTCACTACTACTTTTAACTTCCTTTTTAATAACAGGAATATTTGCACCTTTCACAACAGTATTTGAAACAATATTCACCTTCTTGTCTGTTTTATCTGATGTAGGTTTAGCTCTAGCTTTTGTCTTTGAAGCACTGTTATTTAATTCATCATCTGATGATGAAGACCCATCATCATTTTGTTGCAATGGTTTCTTTCTTTTAGTTTGTTCCTCATCACTAGATGAACTACTACTACTTCCTTCACTGGATGATGAGTAACTTTGTTTTTTAGTCCTTTTCTTTTTAGCTGAATGCACAGATCTTGCAGGAACCTCATCATCAAATGAATTCAATTTTGGTAAAATTGGAGCTGCACCATTCTTGGATTTACTACCTAGTGCTTTGAACTTTAAAAAATTATTAACAGCCGAAGTACCCCCTATTTTGGTACCTAACTTGCTCTTGAAACTTCTTTTATTTTTAGCATTATTAACTTTATCGGGGGTTACTTGAGTGCTAGTATTTTTTGGTGTTCCAAAATCACTATCTGAATCAGACATTATTCCTTAATCCATCTGAAATAAACTGACACTTAAAAAGTTTGTTTTTCCATCGCAAAACACTACACAAACAAGAATAAATTCTTACTAGGCAATTTGTTATAATAATGAAGCAACGTGCGCTATATATAAACTCTATAAACACGTGGGTCTACTCAGTCGGTTTGCATACCAAAGCGAACGCCATTTATAAATGTATAAACCACGCTTGGAGATGCAACATATCTGATTAACAATAGTGGAAATTATAATTTCATATAGATCTATTGCAACTGCGATATATTATTATCATAAGATTAAAAATGCATTGAAAATAATATTTTTTTGTATAACCACAATTTTGGAGTGTTCCATGGGTTGCCTAACATCAATATTATAATTTGGATTTGAATTATCTGATCGTTAAACTTGTATAAACATTATAAAAACAATAAGTATCTCGGGTATGAAAATGATCATTATGCCCAAAAGAATCATGAAGATAGTAATTGAAATATATGTTTTCCGCCTGAAAGTATGAGGGATACAAATCGCCATATTCTATTTCAGAGAGGGTCGCACTTTTTGTATTCTAACCTTCCTCAACTGCTCATTATGTGTTTTTTAGGCGTTTCAACAGCATTTGAGGTGCACATAATGTCGACGTAAATGGAACCTCCACTTGGGAATACGTTTGATAAAATTGCTAACAATGCACCAACTGCGACAAGTTGGACCGCTCTTTATTACGCGAAATGAGCGCGCAGAAAGCGCTCATGTTCGTCGTTGCGTTATTTTGCAAAATAAATGCAGCAGCAGCAGGCGGGACGGGTTCAATCTCCCGTATGAACTCTTGCCGACCCCGACTGACGTCACGCCAAGTGCGCGGCTTTGCAAAAATCAATTCGCCCGCCAATCCTGCCCGCCACAATAATCCTCCTACCTTTACAAGACCTTGCTCAAGATGAGGAACAAGAGGCACATCATGCACGGTACCGTACCGCCTTTATCGGTCTCGCCTGCGTAAATTGCAACATGCACGAAAGGACGACGAAATCGAGCGCAATCATGTTTGCAGACTGCTCGAAGCAATTCAAGTGAAAGTGAATATAAAAATCAATGTTGAAATATGTTGTTCCACGAAGCGTTATCTTGCATCAAAAAAGAACTTTTAAGCCGCATAATCATCGTTGGTTGTTTCGTTCGTGCTGCAGCTGTAATAAGTGCCCAAGTTGTTTAAATTTTCAGGAGAAGTTGTAAAACTTTCTGGCGTTATAACAAGCACGAAGAATATAAAATTCATGAAACACGAAATGCGCAAAAAAAATAAGGACGTATGCATGTGGAAGTGCAGCGGGACATGCACGGGGGCGGCAGTGAATAGGCATGGCTAGGTTTTCATTTCATTTGGGCCAACGCAATTTCGCGTCCACACACCTTGAAATAATCGAATGAATCGCATCGCAACTCCGCACCGCACCGCTAAGGAAAATCGTTCGCTGTCGTCAGACGACGCGTCATAATGCATTCGCCTTCCTTCGAATTTTCCTCGTCCTGCCAAATTGTAGGTCAAACGCGCGTATTAACATTCTAGGCAACTCGCGCGGCGCATTTCTGATCACTGCCGCCGCCGCCACCGCCGCACAATTAGATGGAAATTAGCTTGTAAATCTTATCAATATAAATGGAGAGCGCAATCATATAGTCGTGTAATCCTGACGAGACGAAGGCTAAAAAGCATGTAACATTCAGGTTTTGCGCTGTTCGTGTTTGCTTTCGTCAGCGTTGTGAGCGAGTGTATGGTGAGCACATATAGCGGCGGCGGCAAGCGATCGAATTCATTCAGTTTCGCCGTAGACGTCGTCGGCGCCGTCGTTGCACGGTTCGAAGGATTGTTGTTGCGCCGCCCGGTGTGTGCATACGAACACACACATACGTCAACAAACACCGACTGATTTCGGTGAGACAAACAGCGCGTCGTCGAGCGCGACGCGATAACAATAACAATTAGCAAACAAAACGCGCGCGCGTCCGATGCGGTCGCGATATGCATTGAGTGAGACGTTGTTGTCGCTTACTGCACGCGATTATCCTGGACGAGGACGATAGAAAACTCCGCGCCAGAGTGTTTTCCGCATGTAACGAAGGGCGCGAGTCAACCGCAGCAGCAGAGGATTCGCACTCATCGCTGCTTGACATCCATTTGCAAGAGGCCGCTCGTCAACACGTCAGCAGGCAGCAAATTAGCTGCAGCGAGCGAGCACCATCATCGAAACGCCGCCGCCACCGCCGCCAAGGTTAGCGCAAGAAAAACGTCGATGACGCCGATTTCGAGCGTCATGCAGCTGCATTCGTAGATGATTCGTAGCATTGCGCTGGCTCAGCCGATGAATGTAAGTGAGTGCCCTACAAATCAAACTTGTTCAATCCCCATCACCAACACGACCCACGTAATCATTCATTCAATTAAAGCCAATCCATAGATGCATGCAATCAGATTCCTGCTTTAGGTCTGCGAAAGATGCAGGATAATGCGGTTATCCTGGTGCTTTATCCTTGCAACCCCAAGTGCATTTATTATGTTGATGGCAGCATGCAGCGACGCAGTTGGGATGTGTGTTGAGTGGATGACGTTCCTAACCTGAGCCATACGCCCATCAGCAGGACGAATATCCTTGCGTTCATTCATAATCACGTCATCAAAGGAATACTCCAGAAAAATGACTGCGATGCTATTAACTTTAAAATTCTTCCCAACGAATTTCATTCGCTTATATAAACTTTGAAATACTTTCATTATCCTTGCAGCACATCAATATTCACCACGTAAAAGGATTAAAATCGCTTTCAACGTGTGGTTCTCTATATTATCGTTTTGTAATCAACTATTTATGATTTGCTTAATAAAATATTAACCTACAACATAATGGCTAGCAATTAAATTCCAACAACAATCCTGCAAGAAAGTTTTATAGATTAAAACATGTCACGCATGAAATTAGATTGCCCTTTCATGCAGCACGTGCATTTTTCTTCACGTGAGCTTTTTCTCTCATTTGTATCGATTGGCAGTGCACAAACCGCATAGCAATTCTATGCAATTTGAGTCGAGTCGTGGTTATCTTTATCATCACATTTATTTCGCTTGAAGTATGAAGTGCAAATTTCAAGCGAAACAAAAGCGAGAGCACTTTTGCTACATCATATGATTTCGCACGAAATTTCATTGGCATTGTACGTAGAGTGTCATTCATTGCATTGTGCGCGCAATGTGTATTATTAACGTATTAGCCATTAACCGGAACAGTTAGCAGTTAGCAGTGTGAGTTAACGACGATAAACACATCCCATCCCATTATAACAATTTCATTCGCTTCGGCTGCATTTGGACGAAACGTCAGCCGAGGCACGCTTAGATATTTATGCATTTAAATTGAATGCGCTTTTCTCAATTGACGCCGCCTGCGAAGCCGCTCATGCGAATTGCAATCAGCAATACAAACACGTGAAAGAGAAATAATTGATAACAATGAATGGCCATATGTGTGTCATATGCATATAAATTCCACGTAAAATCAATGCGAATGCGTGTGACTCACTTTCATATATCGCATAACTGTTATGTTTATTGATATGAAAAAAGCTACTTAATAACAATAATGCGACGTCGAAAAATAACAACATGGTATTACGTACGCTGTTATGTAAAAACGGTTCAATTGAGCGAGAGCGAATATTTCCACATATGGATCTCTAAAATTCAACGATAATTAAATTATCATTACGTTGATGTGCGTTCACAATAAAATCGTCCGCACCTTGACAGTGCACGGAGTAAAAATAGACAACAAATATTTTCGGGGCGACTCAGCTATTTGCATGTGTCATTATCATTTTGTGCGTTCGTTCGCACACACACAGCAGCAGCTGTGTTTGTTATCATGCCGCCGACGCATTCGCTCGTTTCGATTCATTCATCCGCTCGCCACGCCGCTCCCGCCGCCCCCCGAAAGCAGCTGGTTTCGATGTCCTGCGCGTCATGCGCCGCAACCCCCGAAAACTCACGATGCCGGATATGCAGATAGCGAGAAAGACACGCGCGTAGTCAGTTATTTTCTATAAATAACATGCAGACGAAAATCGTTTCAATCGCCTCAATTAGCCACATGTCCGCCTCGTATCCAAGTTCATCGATTGTGTCCCAATAACTAGCAACTATTTCCTTGTTCTCTGCAAACTCAAACCACGGCAATCACTTGATTGTTTATTCATTGATTCAATCAATCGGTTACTTACACTTAATCTATAAATAATCAATTACATGCGCTGAAAATGCAAAGTGATTAACAGGCAGTCGAATGATATTACACATATTTTTAGTTCGTTTTATTGGCGATCACATTTTAACGTTCGACAATAAAGCAAGCAAAATAATTGACATATTACTGCGGCGGACAGTAAAACATGCCACCCTCGACGCGCTCGTAAAATCTATTTCAATCGAATGAAAAACCAAATTATCAACTCCTTTCTATGACTTGTCCATATACAGTTATGCAGATTATTCAAGTTATAACAATGCATTAAATATGAATAATTCCTGTATATACTTTGACCGCTATTTTGCGACGTATTAATTAACAATTACAATGTAAATTAAAAGCCGGAATTGCGGTGCGCAAAAAGTGCTCGTCGTCAAGGCGAAACGTGCACTGGCAACTTTGCAAGCACGGAATTACAATTCTGATAAGTGCTTTATTTGTTGTGCGCTGCAATGCACACTACCTGGCAATCAGCATGCACGCGTTGTTTGCCTAGCCTGCACGTACAACTAAGATGCACAACAATTACACATGACGTAGGCGCGCAATCCGGAACCGAACACAACGAGGACAATCTCTTTGTAATCATCGCACTGATAATGCAAGTTGCAAACATCGCAAAAATATTTAAAAGTCGTAAACAACTTGATACGCATAGATTAAACGTAAGCTTTGCAGAGAGACAAGCATTTTTCGCGTAGTGTACCTTTTTTGCGACGCACTCAAGAAAGACGTTCGAGCTTTGTTTACCCGTTTATCAATTGTGTATCTAATTCGCAATTTGTTAAACAGATTAAATAATACTTAACTAGTAATACTTCACCA
Organism: Anaulacaspis nigra; assembly: GCA_030264675.1. Classification (NCBI taxonomy): domain Eukaryota; kingdom Metazoa; phylum Arthropoda; class Insecta; order Coleoptera; family Staphylinidae; genus Anaulacaspis; species Anaulacaspis nigra. The sequence continues at coordinate 94,546 of JARJDV010004325.1, forward strand.
GAATCTACAGCATTTGTTTATTTGGCGCGTATTTCCGCAAAGTGATTTCTGAGCGCAAGTAAAAATAGCGTTTTGAGAGAAGGAGATGAATGTTTGGAAACAAAGCGTGGTTGTAGGCTCGTCGTGCTAATTTGTTGCCGGGGTTTTTGTAAACAACCTGCGAATCAGCGGTCATGGCCAGCGTGATCAACAACAAATAAGTTCTGTGTATTCCCCCCTAAGTCTAAAAATAAGTATCATCAAACTCGTACGTACTTGATTCTATCTGATGATCTCATATATGTATCTCGTCCTTTGTGTGCGCACTGCACTGCCTTTTTGGTCTTTTCGGTGAGGTCCAGGACCTCCGAGTCGCGCCTTTGCCAATTGTGCGCGTCTACCCTGTTTCCGCTCGCGGCATATGCAACGCACTCGCACAAAGAACTTCCTCAATGCGGATGCTGTTTATCCAACACCCTGTACGCCTCTTTGGGACGCGCATATAAATAGTACGAATGCCAGTTTAACTAAAGCGAAACAAGCGCAAAGAGCGTTTGATGAAAAGTTCACTGCACTTGCAGAGCGTCTCTTTGATCATCACGACGCGTAGCAAAATCACAAAGTGCATCGAGATGCAAGTGATAACAATTGATGCAAGCATACGTGCAATGAGCCAAAAATAGCAACAGTATTAAAGTTCGTTGGCTCTCAGTTTGTTTAGAGCTTTAATATTGCAACTGTGTAAATCACTTGGACAGCAATTAATCTTTCAAGTCCTTGAAGCCTTCAACCTTTCGCATCAAAGAAATGCAATTAGAACAATCACTTTTCCGCCTTCATGAAACGTGTAGATTAATGAGATTCGCACCTGACAAATATTATTCAGAAACAAAACTAATCCTGCCATATAGATATAGGATGAATCACAAGAAATGGCACTAAAGGCGGCGGTTACTGCGACATTAGTAGTATCTGGTCGTGCCCGCCGTTTGTTTGTTTAAATTGTGCTAGGCAAGAGGAGCGCAAAAGTAACGTGCAACCAATACGTCCACAACGTGCGTTTTGTTTGCCATCAGCATGACACTCTAATGGAGAGATAGAAGCCAGTGCGATCGCGAGAAAAGTGCGCAACTCGCGGGTGCATGCACGTAGCCGGTTCGCGTGCGTTGAGTGCGTTCAGTACATCGTTGGCGGCACGTCGAATTGTCGGAGCGGTAGCGTCGTAGTAGAGACCCGCTTTTAATTTGGTTGTTGTTGTAGTTTTACATCTTTAGATGTTTCGTTTGTTATAAATAATAATTCGGTTGTATTGTAGTGTTTCATTCAGCCGTAACGCGTTCGTCGACTTGGTCGTTGTTGCTTTCAGAAGTTTGTGCGCGCAAACGACTGCAGTGCGTCAGAAAAGTAAACTTTTATAGTTCCATTATAAATAAATAGTCGTTTCTATTACCCGCATTTAAAATATCAATATTTCCGGCGATTAGCTAGCTACTGACGTTGTTTTATAGTATTTTTACACCTTTTTCTCTTACAGTACGCAAAACAATTGTGTAAGTATTCATTGAATCAATGATTAAAACTCGTTAATTCATTAACCTTGGGTATCACTCGAATAATATTAACAAATTGTCGTGATAAGTGCGTTTAGATGTTGGGAAAAAGTTAAACATTTCGACCACGCGTTTGCTGATTAAAAGACATTAAAACATAATTTTGCTTTTAAAAGCTAATTTCCTGTTTGTTGCATGTATCAAGCTCGAAAAACATGCGCTTTTTATGGCAAAGCGCAGTCGAACGTATTTATTCGTTAACTAGATCAACTTTTACCTGCTTTGCATTTTGTACAGATTAAATAAATATCAATCGCGCGCAATTTGATTAAAAATTCAATTACACCGCATTGCCAAACATGTTTTCGTCCTTCTTGTCATGCTGCGAGATTTTCTAAAATAAATATTTTTCTGCCCGCAATATATTTAAATGTTTAAGTGACTAAAACATTTGATAAAATTTAATACAAATATCTCCTTATACACGGCGCCGATCTATAAATAAATTAGTGTTTGTCTGTCTCTTGATTTTTTCTTCATCGCGCTCGCGCCATCGTCGCTGCATTTCATGCATGATTAGTCAGAGTGATTGTGAGTGCACTGAATACAAACGAAGATATATTTATCTTGTCGCTTTCTATAAACGATTCAATATGCATTATGCGTCTCTATTGAGCGAACGCGATCGCCAACCGGAGGGTATCATCATCATTGGGTGATTAGAATCTGGTATGAACCGGCCGAGAAATTCAATCTTGTTAATATGCGATACACATTATTAAAACGATTTGATTGAACGCATAAAAACGGGTGCGCGTCTCTGTTTACCACTAATTGCTTGCTTGTCCTCGATTGCTATCTTATTAGCATAATAGAAGCGCATGTTTATTACCCATCCATCCAACTGCTCTCTTCTTTAAAGTCGTATCAACGCCTCGCATGGGTCGTTGACATGTTATATAAATATGCGCATCGCTGATTAGAGTCCTTACGCACAATCAAGCCACTACGCATAATTGAGTTATTTATGCGAGGACACATTATTTATTGTTATGTAAATATACAGTTTGAATCTGACGATAATGTGCGGGTATCCTATGTGTTGCAGGTTGCCAGTAACGGCGTGTGATGGGGGATGGACAATGAACAGCCCCACCAGGAGCTGGTAAAGTGCGTGGTTGTTGGCGATACAGCAGTCGGCAAGACCCGACTGATATGCGCGCGAGCATGCAACAAGCAGGTGTCCCTGGCCCAGTTGCTTGCAACCCATGTGCCCACGGTATGGGCAATCGACCAGTACCGTATCTACAAGGATGTTCTCGAGCGCAGTTGGGAGGTGGTGGACAACGTGTCCGTCTCGCTGCGCCTCTGGGACACCTTCGGCGACCACGAGAAGGACAGACGCTTCGCGTACGGACGATCCGACGTCGTCCTGCTATGTTTTAGCATTAACAATCCGGTGTCGCTGCGCAACTGTCGGCTGATGTGGTATCCCGAAATCCGACGTTTCTGCCCGAGTACGCCGGTCCTTCTTGTGGGGTGCAAGAATGACCTGAGGTATATGTATCGAGATGAGGCGTATTTGAGCTACTTCCGCGACCGCAGCCCATTTGTGCGAGCGACGCGCAAAAGCGACCTGGTGATGCCGGATGAGGCGCGCGACGTCGCTCGCGAATTGGGCCTGTATTACTATGAGACGTCGGTGCTCACCTACTACGGAGTCAACGAGGTGTTTGAGAATGCAATACGCGCCGCGTTGATGGCACGTCGCCAGCAGCGATTTTGGATGACGAACTTGAAGAAAGTGCAACGGCCGCTACTTCAAGCGCCATTCAAGCCACCGCCACCGCCAAAACCAGAAGTCATGGAGCCGTCGAGCACGTTTATTGAGAACACGCGTCAATTATGGACGGATAGGGCGCATGCAGATGTGGTACTGATTTCAGGACCTGTTGGTTTCCCAGCGCATCGTTTCGTCCTTGCCGCGGCGAGTCCGGCCCTCTACCGACTTCTCACTGCCGATCTAATGGCACGGAGTACCTCCGATTCGAGCATGGTGAGCTCCCTAGGAGAGTTTGCCGACGACACTGAGTGTTTGGTTCGTGCGGAGCAAAAAATGTGCAAACGCAGAGCAAGCTGCCAAGCCTTACCTTCATCCGGCAGGGATTTGGATCCTGCGTTTCATAGTGTCAAGACGGTTGATGGACAAACGGTGATTACATTTAGCAAGTTGGTCACACCAGGATCATTGCAGCAGTGTCTTCAGTTTATGTATACGGGTGCATTAGATAGACGAGGTGTAGAACTTCAGGTTTGTATAATTCATCAATGTCAAATGAATTATGTACTTAAGTTATATGTATGTAATAATTTTTAGGAGTTGCGGCGAACAGCAGAATTATTAGAATTGCCACATTTGGGCTCGCTGTTATCGAATGATTTCACGCCAGAGACGCATGAGGAACACCTGAAGCGGCGACTGCAAGATGTGTGTCTTGACCAGGGCCTATTTGCCGATGTCATCTTCGAGTTGGACGATGGTGGATGTGCGGCCCACAAGCCGATGCTCGCGTGTCGCTGCGACATGATGAAGGCCATGTTCAGCGGCGACTTTCGCGAGGGGCAGGCAAAGGTAATCGAGTTCCCCGGCGTGCGCGAGTACACCTTCCACAAGCTGCTCTGCTTCCTCTACACGGACGAGGTGCCCGCCGTGGCGGCGGCGCGCTGCGTCAATCTGCTCGAGCTCGCCAACCGGCTGTGCCTGCCGCGGCTCGTCGCACTCGTCGAGCGGCGCGTCATCGAAGACTTGGAAAGACTGCCATCCAACGAGGCCATCGAACAGTGTTTGAGGCTCTTGGAACCCGTCAAGCTGCACAACGCGCACCAGCTCGCCGACTTCTGCATGAATCACCTCTGCGTCAACTACAATAAGCTCTGTCGTATGTCGCCGCGCAGCCTTCGACTTCTGCATCCGGATAACCAGGCCTACCTCATCGAGCACAGGTGGCCGCCGGTGTGGTACCTCAAGGACTACGACTACTATCAGAAGTGCTTGGTCGAACGCGACCGAGAACTCAAGCCGGCGCTCAAGAACTCCTCCGGATGCTTGTGCTTCGCGCGCAAGAGCGAATCCGATCCTGCGCTCTCCACATCCACCGATAAGCTGTGATGTATGTTTATTTACACCCTTCCCATCCTGCTCCTTGTGCTCCTGATTACTACCCTTGCCATCCTCTATCGCCGCAACTCGTCCTCTGTCTGAACAAAGTCCTTCGTCTCGCAAATGACCTCTTCGTATTCTATTCTCTTCTCGTCTCTAATTAAATAACCCAATAATCAAATGCAAAGTAACACTATTCAAATATTAGACAAGCGGTCGGCATTGATATTACAGGAAGCATATTTCTTTATCCAGCAATATCAACAGCCTGCTGATACTATAAAAGTAACTTTTGTTTGATTACCGTTTAAAAGGCAAATGCAAAATATGCGTAACTATACTCGATATACCTACATAAACATTATGTCTGATATATAAACTGCGCAACCATTTCTAATGTAATGAAGAAAAGCAATGAAGCAATCAAAATTTTAGTAACTCCAAAGTACGCTCGTTACCATACGTCAGCATTTGAAGAGCAGCATAATACATAGTAATAATCGTCATCGTACGACGAACCAGATGAAGAATGGATATGAAAAACACGCAGAACGTGCTTGTAAAATGTAACAGTCAACTCATCAATTAGGACCAACGTATATGATACTCTTAATACTTACATATTTAATTAATAAATTAGACATCGCGCGCGCAGTTTCATAACAATCACCAATGCCATTGCCATTTTCACTTTCGACCAGTAGCGAGAAAGAAATTGCACGTCAAATTGAACTTGCAAAAAGTTTGCTCGTTGAAGACGCTTCCCATAAGCGCAAGGCTAGTGCGACGATTCTGATAGGCTGGACCAGCTGAAACAGGAAGAGATAATAAATTGTAAAAAAAGCATTCCTCAATTGTTGTCTGTGATAAAAAAATCAATGGTAAAATAATTTGAAACTAAATTAAGTGACACGCAAATTCAATTTGAATGCAATCATGAAATGGCATCCCACACGCAGAAAGTCACTTCATATTTCTCTCATGCCATTAATAATAACTCTTGTATGATTAAATAGCCTGCCTCCAAGATAAAAAAATAACGCAATTCGCAATTATGATTACAATTAAACAAAATACAAAAGCTACATGCATTAATACAAATACAATTAACTACTAATTAAGTAACATTACAATTACTAAGCTAGGATTTTTATATATTAGCGATGAGAATACACCAAACCGATGAAAATAACGCAGTTCAAATGATAATAACACGTATATGAAAAGCAATTATATAGCGTAATTGAAGATGATAATGAAAAACGCAAACTTGCTGCGTCCAATTGAAGAGCCATACAACACACAAAAACAAAACAACAACAAATGAATAAAACTCTAAGCTACTATTATAAGTAATGTTTATACTTTAATACATATTAAAATATGCGATATGAAAACGTTTTCCGAGCCTCTTCACTCTTATATTAACATCAGGCAGCAGCAACACAAGAACAAGCGTAAAACAGCGCTTAATCGATCATGAAAACGATGAAACATGCGAAAATCCATTGCGAATTTCAATTTACTATAGTTATTAACTAAAAACAAATATATTTTAACAAGAAACAAAGGCATAATTCATCATAATTCAGTGCAGCATCATCTTCATCTATTTCATTGATAGTTTTGAAACAAACAAAAAAATCATCATCGCGAAAATGCTGATTGAAACAAACACAAAAAAACTGAAAATAAATTACGAATAGGTAAAATACTATCGAAAATAATGATTATGGTATAGACATAAATGCTAAGCGATTATCTTCAAGTTCGCAGATTAGAAACGAAGCTATGATGAAATAATGTGGTATAAAAATTAGTCGTTTAGTTCTTGCTTGAGAAATTTGATCACACACTGTGAGACAAACACTGCCGTCACTCTTCAATTCAAAGAACATTCTTCAGTCAGCCAACATTTAATTTAACGAATTAACGTGATGCTTTCACGATTAGTTTTCGTCTCGATGCCATATTACGCACTTTTCTAAAACTTATTATTTTAAACGACAATCGTAGTTATCGGTTTCATTATTTACATATAGCATCATAAATACCAAATACGTTGTAGTTTATAAATTCTACGTGTTTACACGTGAAGGAATTTTATTGATAAATAATAAAAAAAAGACAAGCGCGAATTTAAAATTTTCAAAGTTACGCGCCGTTTGAAATGCACTTAGCGATATCTGCGCTCCGCAATACTTGGAATTAATTTCAATTATTTCATAATTTAGCTGCTGATAACGAACGTACAGAACGTATTTCCAAATTTAATTATCGATTAGAGAACGTGTACCAGAACTTGCATTTCATACAAAATAAGTGCTCTCGCATCGATTTGTATATTACGCATTCGATATCGCCCATTTTATGCTAATATCTTGCAATTTGCGAGATGGCTAAACATTCGCATTGTAATCATCTATTACCCATAAGAATACCTACCCCATTATATCCATAAGCGTTACCAGGAACAACATTTACTAAGATTACACAATAAAGTCCAAAATACCCGGACCCAAATAAGTAACTCAAACAATTAGCAAGCCAGTGACATTATGAAAGCAAATATGAAAAACATTCAAAGCCACAATCACTCATAAATATTATCTCATTACTATTATAATATACCATTATATTAATTGTGCAATAATTTGCTATTCTATTAATAAACATTTGTAATAATTCAAAGGCTGATTACTTATGTTTACCTATTTGTCCCAGAGGTGCTTCAATTCCTGAAATGGATTTTGACATGGTTTTAAAAATTCGTTTTACCGTTTTTACTTATATTGCACAAATGCGATAATGTGTACAAAGTAATCCTTAGAAAGAAACCAAATTCCTTAAAGACTGTTCCCTAATACATAATTGTATATTCACCAATAGTAGTCAGTGTTGTACATTCAGAGTCAGGTGAAGTTAAATCTATTTGAGGATGGCCACGCAAATTCGACTGCGGTTGTGATTCTTCATGAATTGAAAGTTGCAAATGATGAGTTTGTAACTCTGACGAATCATTAATACTTTCATCCCCTTCAGACTGAGAATTCTCGATCTGGTCTTCGGAATAATCGAGAATCTTGACTCTTTGACTGTTAAAAAATAATCCAGCTTCATTCAACCGATTCCTAAGCGTAACTTTATGCAAATTTATATTGCCTAATTCAAGTATTTCGCGTCGCGATAATTGAGGATTCTCTCGAACTAATTGAACAATTTGTGCATCCTCTTCTGGTGTTGTTTTGCGCGGACGTCGTCCACGTTCTTTCCGATCCAGCTTAAAACCTTTATTATGTTTAGATAGCCACCGTTGTACAGTACGTCTCTAGAACAAATTAAGTTAATAAAACATATTAATTGATCTATGTACGATAATAGCTTACAGATTTTTTTAGTGACTTTGCAATTTCAGACGTTGACATTCCACATTCACTCATTATTAGTATTTTGGCTTTTTCCGTCTCAGTAGTATCTTTTCCATTTCTTACCCAAGTTGACATCTCTTCTTTCTGCTCATTGTTGTTGCACGGATTTTCATTTTTTCGTTTGCCTTTGAGTTTTGTGTTATCTTCATTGCGTTTTTTCTTCGGGCGTTTCATTTTTACTTTTGTATTGCGTGGGTGTCTATTGGCTTTAAAATGATCACAATTTCTTTCAGTTTTCAGTCTCTTTAATGTGGCACTTTCGTTTTCTCTACTTTCAATTGAGACTGGATCGTGTACTTCAACATGAAAATGTGTATTGTCGACAGGTTCACTATGTTTCATTTCAACTACAACTTCCTCTCCAAGCACCTGCAGAGTTTCAGAGAGGTCTTCACTATCTAAAGATTCATATGTTGGTGTATTATTGGATTGTTCAAGAATTTCTACTTTGACAATTTGTGTTACATTAGTCATGAGCTCATTAAAAACATTCTCAGCATCTGTAAATGAATCTTTATCTGAATTGCTTATTCCAAATAAACCATCAGTGTCAACAGGTGTTGTAAATGTTGCATCTTCAAAATGTGAAGGATCATCATTTGTGAATTCTTCCTCATGTTGTACAGTCAATTCATTATTTTCAATTATAAATTCAGACTGGTTAATGTCGACTGTATCATATTTGTAACTTTTACAATCTATAAATTCTGGCGAAGTTGCTCTGGGAGGAGACACAAATCGTTCAAGCAATGTTGTACTTGTTGAAGTGTTCTCTATATATCCTGTGATTAATTCTCCCTTTGATTTCTTCACTTTCTTTGAACTGTGTCCTTTGGGTTTTTGGAATAAATCAAGTTTGTAGGTACCATTAGCTTCCTGTAGTCTTCTCCGTAATGTACCCTTGTATATATTGAGGTTACATATTGTGAGAATTTCCTTTTGCGTCAAGTCTGGGTTCTCTTTGACAAGTTGCACAATTTTAGCATCTTCTTCAGGTGTTGTTTTCCTAGGCCTCATACCTCGTTTCTTCTTGTTCATATTGCCTTCCTTTTTTTGGTGTGCCAACCATCTTTGCACTGTTCTCTTCTAGAAGCCATTGAACCACTAACATTATGACACAGGTGATTAAGCTACACTTACCGACTTATTAATAGATTTTGCTATTTCTGTTGTAGATTTACCACATTCCCACATTGTAAGAATTCTTAGTTTTTCCATATCGGTTGTATCCATTTTTATTCCAAATGATTCTCCTCTATCAGTATGGCATATTACAACAACTCACAACGTAATAACCGTGGTTTTAACTGTTTATAAATAATATGACTTAAAGAAAATAACTCTTGTGTTAATAATAACATTTCATACGTGCACTTAAATTTGTTTACTAGTCTCATAAATATAAATGCAATGGGTTTTAAGATGAACTCTATCTATAATTTTATAAGCACACCACTGTTATATAGAGCGACCCCTGAAATGTTTGCTCATACTAGTAGAAGCCTATTGTTACAAGGCAAATTGATCGCAGGCGCTAGTAACGGTGTGTGCGGATACTAAAAAAAATTTCGCCAACTATTAAAGTCCATCGTTAAACGTCACCTGATACGTTTCGTAAACACATTGGAATATTTTTGGCACATTGTTTTAAGAAAATTTTTCGATGCACATGCACGAATTAGCAATGATTCCGAGCACGTGTCATCAGGTGTAGTAAGCGCATTAGCATTAACCCGTCAACTAGAATAATATCGCTAAATTTCATGTGTACAACGCACTTCAAGTCGCGCCTAAATACATCATTAAGGAGGAGATATCCTCGGTGCCCTAGCCTCAATCGTTTAACCACTCGGTGAGAATAACAAGCTCGACAAGAGACAGCACAAGGCTAACGTGTCTCGTTCGCTGATTTTGTAACGCCAGTGTGTGCACTTGCTCGCTGAATCGTGTTCGTAGTGTGTGTACGTCGTGCGCGTACACAAGCGTACATCGTCGTGTGAGACCTAGGGGAACGCACATTCAGCGCGAGGCGGCAGTTGAGTTGGAGCGGTGCGTAGTGTGCGTTCGTGGTGTGGAGAGAGTGGTCGTGTGGGATACGATAATAGCAACTCGTTGGCGCCGCTGCGAAAAAGAGAAAACGCTGCTTATATTGTTAGCCAGCTGACAGGGAAAACACACGCGGAAGACAACTAGAAACTATTCGGAGAAGGCGTGAGTGCAACATGAATCCTGAGGATTATGAAACGTTGCCGACGAACAATGTTCTCTCGCACATGATGGCTGGGGCCATCGCTGGCGTAATGGAGCATTGCGTAATGTATCCGCTTGACTCAGTGAAGGTGAGTGCCATCGTCTTCGACTGCCAACTTCTTGTGCTGTTCTTGATATGCCGCAAGCGGCTTAATTACATAATCCTAATCTACGAAAAAGTCCAACCAGCAGCTGTTACCTAACGGCGAAATAGGTTAAGTCAGTCACATTTTGCATTCACGATGCGGCTGTTTATTTATATACCCGGCGCACACATTGGGCATTCAGCCCATCATAAGATGCAATTACTCTATATATGATTTCTATTGAACTGTACGATTACAACTGTATGTCGTTCGTTTTAGACACGGATGCAAAGCTTGACAGTGGTTAATGAAGGCGTTTATCAGACATTCAGCCGGATGATACAAACCGAGGGCCTTCTACGACCTGTTCGAGGCATGTCCGCAATGGTCGTGGGTGCTGGACCCTCACATGCACTGTATTTTAGCAGCTACGAGTATTTAAAGGACACAATGACATCGTACACAACTTCAAATAGATATCACACGTTAATATACGGTGAGTTTGTTGCTGCTGAATATCAGTGGATAATGTTGAATCAAAACAGTACATAGCGCACTCAAATATTGTTTGTATTGTTTATCATTGATGTATCCATTGCTAATCAAAAATTGAATTCGGCGCGTATGAAACGTGTGTCTGATAAGAAAATCTCTTGATTTTCAATCAATGCGTGCAGGGTAATTACGAAATATCCATGATATCATAATTTGTAAATTCATTACTCATTGTTTGCTACGGGAGTTGAATTTTAAAAATTACACAATTTGAACAATAGTCAACCACACGGGGGAAATCCAATTTGAATTTAAAATGACGAGTGTACTTTCCAATTGCAAATCAAAACGCATTAAGAAAATTTTGATTTTAATGTTAAAAGGCATGTATCAGCATGTATCACTTTAATGTGACTTGCATTCATAGCAATAATGCAATTTAGAAATTAGAAATTAAAAAGTTGCTTCCACACAATGCAATTCTGATGGTCATTTCGTCGCGAGGAATATTCATAACAAAAACTTGATTTATACTTTCATTGTAAATGGGAATATGAAAACAGTGATATGATTAAGTACACACGTGAAAGCAAATATTGTATATTAATTATTATTGTTTTATTTGTAGGAGCATCTGGATGTATATCTACACTTTTGCATGATGGCATTATGAATCCGGCTGAAGGTATGATGATCGGCACTCGTGCCATTCTAAAATATTGCAAATCATTCCCTAATATTATCAGCAACGTGTCGTGAAAATTTATTGCAATGCACTTGACATTGAGACGGAAATTGAGCGCCCTGAGCTGCGCAACAATTTGGTGCGATGCCGATGCGATGAAATAATGACATCGCCGGAGCACACATGCACAGCTCATAATTTGCGTTGAATTGAATTGTGGCAAAAACGCCAAACGAACTAAATATGTATGCCAGGCACAGTCGCAGGCGGGCAGATGCTATTTACTACAATGCGAATGATTCGTATATGGTTTACAATTTCAAGGTGAATCACACAGCCGCGCGCATTCGTAATAAATAAGTACTATTAAGACATTTTATCATCGCTTTGACCACGCGCTCGCGTTCACGTTCGCAATGCATTGGCATCATGTCTGTACTCACATATTTTGAAAAGGAAAACCCATATCATGAAACCACTGGATCGTGAACTACGTATCAAAATAATTACAATGTCTTCCAAAATATTTGCCGCACGACTGTAAATAATGTGCGGTTGTCTTGAATTGCCAATAACAACTACTACGCGAAAACAAAACAACAACCGGTCGTTTACTTATCAATTATTACTTAATTATTAATGCGTAAAGCACGAAATATTGTGTGGGTTCATTCATATATGCGTGTATTGTCTATGATGTTCTTTCATTGAAATTGTAAGCTCCCGGTTGGTTGTTAAATTTTACGAGGCTGTAGTAGCATGGGCATACTCAATGACGAGTACGTTCGTTTATTTTGCAACAATAATGATAGAACTACCTCATACGAGCTGATAATACATAGTAATAATACCTCATAATTCGGGAAATGTTAAAGAGTTATTGAAATTTTAGATTAGTAAAGCGGTATAACCTTGGGCGCCTGTTAAATGCATTAGGGTTTTTGAATACCCATTTGTTAAGTTCGTTAAGATCATTTTTGATTTATAATCAAGGATTATAAATTTATCAATAAACAAATCACTTATTTACCTCTTGCGCAAGTTTCGCAAAAATTAACTAAATGATATAGTAATTGCATCGCATTCTAGGAAGTCTTATCACTTCTATTCCGTGTTCAAACATTCGTGCCTCTCTATTGAAATGTCGGTTTCATAAAATAGTCCTTATCACCTATTGCCGTTCTGATGCAACGAAATCTTACAACCCACAGTTGCTTGACGATAAACTTGTTTTATCTCGACTTATTCGAGATTTTCTAACAATTAATTTTGCAGGAAAATAGAGCCGGTTGCGATGTAAGATGTAAAATATTTAACTTGCGCTCGAGTGAAACGTTTTTATGTATTTAAGTATTGATAATGTGGAAAATGAAAAATATGCACATATTATCATCGCGCTTTAACCTTGGGTTATACTGTTTGAACTGCGTGTGACTGAAATAACATCGCAACCTATTATTCTTGTAGCATAAGTTTCATGAATATGTCGATGTCTAGCCTGATCAAAAATCTTGTTGTATTCATTGCAGTTGTAAAACAGCGACTACAAATGTACAATTCGCCGTATAAGTCAGTCTCGGATTGCGTATTAAACGTGTACCGCACGGAGGGTTTACCCGCCTTCTACAGGTCATACACGACGCAGTTGACGATGAATATACCCTTTCAGAGCATCCACTTTATGGTGTATGAATGCATGCAAAAGATCACGAATAAGGAGCACACATACAATCCGAAAGCGCACATGGTGAGCGGAGCAATGGCTGGCGCTGTGGCGGCGGCAATAACGACTCCATTGGATGTTTGCAAAACGTTGCTCAATACCCAGCAAGTTGGCGGCACAAATAGCATGACGCAGGCCGTCAGCACCGTTTACAAGTATGTGACATTCTTTCGGACTCTTTATATCCGATTCATTACTTCATTCTGTGTTTGATTTTAATGTGCATTTTTTTATTTTACAGAATTGGCGGAATAGCTGGCTTCTTTCGCGGTGTGCAAGCGCGCGTTATGTATCAAATGCCAGCTACAGCTATTTGTTGGTCAACGTACGAATTCTTTAAATATCTGATAGGCAATAGCCGCTTGGAAGATGTACGGCTTGTAGTGCCACAAGCGACTACTGTATTCGCTGAGGATCGCGATAAAATCACACAAACAACAGAACGACACGATAAAGCTTCGGGTTCATCACTTAGCGAGAAAATTAATCATAAGCCACGAGAAATCCCAGCTATGTCAGGAGCTGGCATTTATGGCTCCTTATCGTACAACACAATGCACACAGCCGACACCAGTTTTAGTCGGAGGCAAGACGCAACGATGCTGGACATCCGACATACCTAGTATGCATAATGCATATTGTTTTAACACGAGGCGCCTACGAGCGAGTCACCATTTTCTTCCATAGTTCCACATAACACAATTAGATGCGCAATCGTTGCAATACGCGTTTTGGTGGAACCCATCCCCACACACGTTATAAATGTTTACCACTTGTTAGGCGGCAGAGTGGAACAGTGCGTTCATTTTCCTAAATTAGATTTGTATTGCGTATATTCGTTTTACGCCTCAAGTCAATTTTTAGCGTACTAGTATCTAATACACGCATTTATAAAAATACCGGGGCGATATTGTCAAAATTTAACACTTATTTTGGACTGCAATTCCAAGAAAATACATGACGCAAAATTATAGGCAATTAGCAGCAGTTTAATTACATCACTTAAGTTAAATTCTTCGTTTCGCATTTTTCGAAGAAATTGAACTTTTAACTTTACCAGTATGGACGCACTTTTCTCAAACGGTGACTTGATAGTAAGTGTCCATGTAGTATGATTGAAATCGAAAGGGCCGAATGACATATGATAGAATTCACTTCCACTCTGAAATGAAAAGATTATATTATTACATTTATATATGCTTAATATTATTACTATAATCAAAAGTAGAAAGCGTTCAGTTATTAATTTGATAATTAACGATGAGATTCGACCGTTAAGGTTGTCGATGATGCCGCGGCGTTTGGTTACGTTTTTGGATATTTGCCACATGTTTCTAGTTCAATTTAATTCAATTTTTCGCAGGTATTTTTGGCACCATTAAATCAACACGAAACACATTTGTAAACATTGTACATATTGTTATAATTGTTATATTCACTTGTTTAGAACAAACATACAAAAAGATGCGTGTATGAATTTAACGCGCACTGCACTGGTTTACATGGCTCCTTTATCGAGCGATGCTGTCCAACAGATCTTTTGGAATACACAACCTTTGTAGTTGTACATTTGAAAAACTATATTTGTAGAAATAAGATACCCATGAAATATTTCTTTTGAAAAAAGATGAAAGATAGAGGAAATGAAATTTGCAAATTTGCTAGCGTTTGAAACCAACAAACAAACCGGCAACTCGGCTACATAAAAATTATTGTAAGATGCATTAATTGAAAAATGACGCTGTTCTTTGGCTGTGATAAAGTCCTTATCGACAATTTTGTATGATATTGACTTCGTTCAGATGGGAGTACTATCATATATTTTTATATATTACACTAGACTGTTACATCGGGCGAATTTGCTCTTGTGAAGTTTTGTTTGCTAGCTTGGCTGCTCTGATTCAGAAAACTATCCCAGTAAAATGCGCCAATAAAAAACGTCCGAGGGGAAATTCACTATTGTAATAGTCTGTCCACTCTTTTTTGTGATAAGGGACCTTGTCACTATTTGTTGATAGTATTTTTAAGTTTGTGTCATACTTTAATTATTATTATATTGTTTTTTTGTAATGAAAAAATAGTCATTTTACTAATGTGAAGGAATTACCTACAGAAGAAAATAACGAGACAACTCCAACTACGAGAGTAATAATAAATAATTAATAATAATTGTAATAAACATGAAACAGAACTTTGCGAACGAAAATTTGAAGTACAATGAAGTGATGGACTAACGAACAATGAAAACAAGAGTGCTGAAGTCATATGTTGATATAAGAGCTTTTTTCAAATACAAGTCAATAAATTAAAAAGGTTCTGCTAATTACTCATAATTGTGCAGTTTTATAACTTGCAATCTATCACAAAAAAGGAGGGCGAGGGTATTGTGAATGCAAGAAGAATGCATCGATTAAAAGTAACAGAATGCAGCGAACTAACTTCAAAAAAGAGAAAGAAAGCGTTGAGAGACTTGAGTAAAATAAACTTTTATAGTTGTTCATCATAACTGTCCACAGTTTTTTGTTCTGTCACTGGATTCAGACTGGGGCTTTATTATTTTCAGCAATTTTCAGGGAGCATGGATAGGCGCTCTAGTACCGCATGAAATTTTATAATCATGCAGAGTTCTAAGATATAAATTCTTAAAATCAGAGGCTTCAAAATTTAAAACGGTCTCTTGGTAAGTCTCCGGAGACCCATAGCATAGTTAATTCCTCTGGACCCCCGGAATGTATATGTATGAATTTGGATTTCCTTTGCCTGGGTTTGGACTTCTCATTCAAGCCTCACTAAGTTGGTTATTGGGTGTAGTACGCACAAACAGATTTCAGAAAGCCCATAACATTAGGGAAGCAGGTTTGTAATATTTTCCACTTCATTGCATCGTGAAGACTGCAACAGGTTAGTTAATCTTGATGCTGAGGAATATTTCAAATTAGATTGAAAATCCAAGTTATGTTTCCTGGGGATTGAAACCGATACACTTCAACCAATACCCTATCTAACCGGCTAGATTACTATAGCTTTATACTTTTAACGTATTTCAAAATATTTGCCAAGGTTGGAGTTCAACAGTAATACTTTGGTAATGCAATTTTGATGGGGGATGGAACCACAGCCACAAGATACGGATTCTGTGACGTCACGCACGTTAAGTTAAGCCTTAGTTATATTTTATAACAGGACCTCTCTAAAATATTATTATATATTATACTATTACGTGTAGTGTAGCATTTCTTATATATTATACTATTACGTGTAGTGTAGCAAATTGTCGACAATTTGTTGGTAGTTTTTCTGATATCAGCACTAATCAGCAAATTTAAAAATTTTCAAATTAAATAACTGCAGAATCTCGTTGTTAGAATGGTATGTGGTACCACATTTAAATCAGTTGACCTCCTTCTTCCAAATTTAAAGAAATTAAAATTAACTATGTACAATTTTATTAAGGCCACACTTAAATAGGTATACAGTTCATATATTCTTGATATAAAAATACAATTTTCGATTATAAAAAAATCTATTTCTACTTTCACTCTTTCCAAGGTAAGATTTTGACGTGTAAAATTGAATGGCCTTTACTCGCATATACAAATTAGCAATGATAAAACGATAACAGGTCGCTTATCTGTACCAGAAAAGAAGATTCTACTTATATAAGTGGAAAATAAGGAAAATGAAAATAAAGTAGATATGATTTGATATATTAATATACATTATAAATTGCTACTGGTTTTATTCTACTTCCATAAATCTTGTTATTAACATCCCAATTGTAAGCATAAACTTGCTATACATTTGCCAATAATGACACACGCGTTCAAATTTGAATGAATGCCCAACTGATATACTCGAGTCAGAATGGGCTTGGCATATTCTTGCATTACAATAATTAACTCAGGCAGCTTCTGCATAATTGTTTTTACAACGTCTGCTTCTCGGCTATCTAAACATTCCAATACAGCCGGAAGCGCATCTTTACTAGCGCGCGGATTATGCTTCAAATACCGGGTCATTAATTTGATCGAAATTACTCTAACTTGAACAGTACGGGAACTTATTGCATTATACAAATTCTGCGCCAGTGGCTCAAGGAGTTGTGGCCTCCTAAGTGTTAAGTGTTCAATTTCCTGCAAAGCGAGCAATGGGTCATTGCCTTGCGCGCTAATAACGAGCGACTGCCAATTCGGGGGCCGGCTCTGCACAGGGGGTGCAGCTGGTGTTCCAACCAAAATATCGCAAGAAACGAAGGAGACGCTTGACAATATTGAACGCACGCATGGATGAATCATTTCAATATCGCTAAACACATGCCTATGTTTTTGCAAATATTTTAGTGAATTTGGCATTTCATTGGACATCCACGCTTGTAAAAATGTTACAAGACGTAAGACTAAATGATATAAATCCTTATTGCCCCCATGATTTCGCAATAAATCCATAAACGAATCCAAAAGAGTATATAATGAATCGGTTTCTTGAAATATTGATGGTTGCAGCAATTCCATCAAACCACAGATTTGTCCATAAAGCAATAAATGGCTTTTACTTTTTAAAACATTATAATCATATAGACTGCGTCCTCGTAAGCATGCAGCCAACATTGGCAATTGCCTTATTACAAGATCAGGATGTGTGGCTGCTAGTTTTCTCGCGCATAACTCTAAATCTTTACTGCGTTGAGACCAATCTTTCATACGGGTATTCGCTGTTAAGGCGCTGAGAACTGTGTGAGAAATTATGTCAATTGCGCTTCTACTGGCTTTCGTAAATTTGAAGTTTGCAATTTGCCTTGAAGTTAAATAACTACCAACACGTGGCAAATTCATATATAACATAAGAAGCAGCGCACGTGCCGTCTGTATATGTTCTAATCCAATAAGTTTATAAACAACGCATTCGGTTGTTTCTATATCATTCATTGAAACCAAAATAAGACTTAAGCGTTGTTCCATTACTTTGTCATAGTCTGGTAATTGTTGTGCTTCTTCCAGTATGTATTCAATAACGATCAGAAGCTTTGAATCAGTAAGATGAAGTACATCCTCAGGTTTATAGTGTTTTGGAACAGATTTGTCACGCCCTTGCCACAGTCTTGGGCATTGCGTAAGAGCTGTAAGAAAATCAAGTACAGATGAAGCACATTGCCGAGGAGAATTTTCTTCATTCAATAGGTAATCGACAACATTGCTCAAAGTTTTCCAACTGGCACGTTGCAAAACAATCGACGTTAAAAGTGGCCTAAAAGTAAGTTTCTGCTTGGAGAACAAAAGGTCCATCTAAAATTAAATGACAGAATATAATTTATACGTTTCCTATTTCCCTTAAAGGGGTAACTCACCTGAATTTTATTGCTACCGGCGTTAGCCATTTCTAATTCGATTGCAGCAAGCCAATCGACCAATATACCAGTCTGCTCAATATTCTCATTCTTAAGCAACATTTCACTAATCTGTTGCGCTAACTTCTTTGAATTATCCAGTAAACTATCCGTTTTTCTTGGAACACTCTCATCAATTAATATGTCCATATTCTTATACGCCTTTAAGAAGTACCTCAACAAGACACTTAAGGACTTTGGAACATTTGTCATGGACACAATTGCCTCGGCCAATCTACTTGTTTTATCGTCAGCGTAACGCTTATTAAATAAGCATTTGAAAATGGTTTGCACGGACCAGGTTCCAATAACTTTTTGTAAATCGTTTTTGGGTATCATATATACAAAATCCACAATAGTAACAACCCCTTTATCGCTAGCATCTTTCGAAGAAGTTAAAACTTTAATAATGATATTAACTTGATCGCAAGTATCGCTACCATACCGAGGATAGAATATCCGATTTAACGGATGAAGTAATTCATCCCAAGACTTTTCAGGACGTGGAAATGCTTGTGGAATTGTTTTCTTTGTTTCAAATTCTACTTCTATATCATCATCATATGTTTGAGGTGTAGCCATTTCTAAAGCCTTCACAAATATTTTACCACCGACAGCACCACGTCTATTTTGCACATCGACAAGTTGAATCATGTAATTTTTATCCAAAACAGCATCGATTACAACGTTTGGGTTCGTTACCGTCACTCTATCCAGGACTTTTAAAAGCTTTGATATCGACACGACCGGAATCCCAAAAGACTGAATAAAAAGCACTAGTTGTGGAGCTTCTAATTTTTCGACAGCAGCATCCAACAGTCTTTGAACATTTGAGCGAATCATACGTAATTTCAACCAATCTGGAGTCATTTGAACTTCCTCTGAGAGATCAAACAAAGTAGCTTTTGGAGGCTCTTCATTCTGCGGAAACCATAAATCAAGAAGTCCGTCAAATGCCTCACAGTTTTCAACGGGTCCATATGTTAGCAATATTATACATGCGTGAATTGTAAGAATTTGTAAGGAACATTGTTCGCCATTCGCCCATGTAACAAGAACATGATCCTGATTCTCAGATAAATAAAAACTGTCAGACGATTCCCTCGCTTTCTGCAGATACACCCAGAATACAGTTATTAATGATTTTACAGTTTCCATTTCCTCGCCGGGAAGAATGTAATGCGTAATGCTGTTTCTTTCAATTACCAATGTTGCTAAATCAAATACCATTTCGAACAGTTCTGGTAAAGAATCATCCAAACCGTGAACTGCCAAAAATTTAATATAATTAGCAACATGTCCTGGATTAGTTTCAATGAGGATGGCTTGCCGAAGAAACTGTATCAACATTGGGCGTATAGTTTGCAAATGTGGAAACTGTAAAATATGCTGAGTGAGCCAAACTGTATTATTTGCATGTGAGTTATTCAACTCTAACTCGTCCCCTGGCGATAACACCAATGTGAGACCGCGAATTGCTGGGGCTCTACTAGACGCATGCAGCGAAGTTAAGCGCCGAAGTAAATATTCAAGTACTTCACAAGCCATTTGAGTATCAGTTCCATTTACCACACGTTTCAGATGTCCTAATAGTTGGGTGTGTTTCGTTAATTTCTCAGTCGGCCCTGTCGATAATAAATATTCGCAGAGACACTGAACTGGCAAGTGCGCTAGTGCGCCTTCTGAGCTATGAACCAGTTCAGCTAGCCAAGGCATGTGAGCTGTGCCTCCATGTCGTGTCATTATATCCAAAAGAAAATCTGGATGCCTGGAGCGACATAACAAATGGCCAAGCCGCAGTTGTGAATTCAGATTATGAAATTGTTCTAAAACATGTGGAGGTGGACGTCGTGCGTCACTTGCCGGATTCAACTCCATCAATTGGGGCAACAATAAGCTACTTTGCTCCGTAATTTCTGCCTTAGTACTTGCGGCAGCCAAATGGGTTTCCAATTCCAGAATTACTTGTTTCTCCATAGCCAGAATTTGTTGTTCTTTAAGTGTAAAATCATCACTTCCATCGCCAGATAACATGGTTGGTGGTGGATATGCAAAATAGCTATAAACAAATTAATATTTTTAAAAATCGCCACATACGCAACATATTTTTTGCTTACTTTGTGATGCACATCTCCATAAACATTCTCAAAGTGGGATACTTGTTCCAAGCCAGATTCCCAAAGGTCGCTGGATTGTGAGCTGCTAAAATAAGCATCATCATCCAGCATTTCCAATACAATGCGGATATCGCCAATTTTGGAGCGACATACTCAGCAGGTAGTATAATATTTTCCGGGTAGTTATAACTACATAAATTGAAAAAGAAATCAATTATTTCAATTTTATCCATATCTAGAGGAGGCAACGAATCCGCTGGTAAATTGCTGGCGCGTCGAATCAATTGATCAGCTATTTCAATTACATCATTTGGGCTGATTGGATTTTCTTTAGATATACCAATAAGTAAAATCCTTAAAAGTGTAGCTTGCATCAAAGGCACATCACTAGCAAGGCGGAGAAAAAGTATACGTTCATTTTCACCAGGCCATGAATCGACTTTATAGTACTGCTCTGGTTGTTCCAGCAACACAAGTTTCAATAAAACATGATGACAATTCATCGCTGATGGTCTGAATAATTTATATCCCCAATCATGTAACCATGTTACAGCTTCACGTTGCATGCTACTGACTTGTGACTGGAAATTGTGCCACACTGTCACGTCACGTTTGCTCTGGGTGGATGCATCCCGCACTTGTGGTGTTACGCTTAAGAGCATGCACATTGCAACTAAATCCGCTAGCGATACAAACAATCTATCCTTTACTTCACATTCTCGAATAGTCTTCTCTAGGTCTTTCCGATCGCGTAAGAGCGAATGCACAACATTCAATAAATTGAAATCGTGTTTAAGGACTCGATTAATTTCCTTAAGTAATGCTCTTAATGACCGCAAGTAATCATCCTTGTTCATAAGCAGTTCAAAACAAATGTCAGCAAACGCATTCGAACTGGCCTCAGGTGCTACTTGAAACATTGCTCCAACAACAAGAAGATTATTACTATTCCTTGAATTTGATAGTTCGTTAAAGATGGTATATTTCAACAACGGGAACAAATTGTCCGGGAAGGCAATCACCATTTCACGCAGGCAATTATTGAAGAAATTAACCATCGGTTTATTTTTTAAACGAAGTTTACTGAGTTGTAAAACAACTTCGAGTTCTCTCTGCGTGTTAGCCGAACAGTTATAGCAAAGATAAGCCAGCAACTCTTGGGATGCTTTCATTAATTTATGACTGTGAAGCCAGTTTTCAAGTCGCATAACAGCAATTATGCGTATCTCTGGTAGTCCGCAAGTGGCCGCAAGTAAACGGACAATATTTTTCGTGACAGAATCTGGTTGGGTTCGTCTATTTACTTGTTCTTGCATTAAATCGAGAACCATCTGCTCAACCGCTTCTCGAGCATGATTAAAACGTGGATAAACTTTAATATTCCACGACTCAACTAAAGCACGATGTTCAGCTGTAGCTACAATAAATCGTAGTTATTGTTGGAGCATAAATCAGCTTGATAACTTACTTTCATCATCATCGTTTGTGTTAATAGTTAGAGGACTTCCTGTGTCTCTACCACCAGGAGTCCAGGTCTCTGTTTGAAGTAGAGCCCTCGGTGGTTGTCTTGTATTAAAGCCGCAAAGAACATTGTCAACAAAAGGCTTACAATATAAACTGTCACACCATACGCGATCCGCAGCAGCATCTTCCACATACAACTAAAATTTTAATATCAAACAAGCATTCTATTGTATAATATACAAAATTTACCTTCGCAAAGGCTTCCGGCCAATTAGGAATATCCATAAATGCATACGTTATAAGATTTATGAATATAATATGATGATACTGATTGGGTTTATTGTTGGGTTTTATACTGCTGCTGGTTGAATCACGTTTAAGAGCGCTTAACATTGCATTAACAACCAAATCATGTTGAAACAATGATGGATGAAATTGACAAAGAAGTAAGAGTGCATTGTAAGTAATTTTACATGGTTTAAAGCGTTGTGAGGAACGTAAACCGCGAATTCCGCCGAGAATCAAACTTATCTATAATACAGTAGCAAATCAATAGAAGGATCAAAAAAACCTAAATTAACACTTACAGCCCTATCAGTATTATTCAATTTGACTGCATCCACAACGCCAGTGAATAGATCAGTCCCATCAATTTCAGTTGCTGATGCTTCCCAGGGCTCCACTGAAGTCGCGGGTCGTTCACGTTCAGTTGTGAGCAAACTGCTCATATTTGAAACACTTGGAGGTCTACTCAATACCTTCATTTTCTTGGAAGGAGGAACATTTGAAATTGCTGCTGATGTATTCTCACGTTTACGATCCACAGATGATGCTATAACAATGCATTACAATAACTAACGAACTTAAAATCACTTTGAATGTTTGTTTACCTTTTGGATTGGGTGAACCAATTTGTGTTGATTTGGGTAAAATTGGTACATTTCTTTTGGAGTCTGAATCACGACTACTACCTGATTTAGCGCCTAAAGCAATGAATAAATCAGGTGGTTGTTGAGTAATTTTACTCTTTGATCCACGAGAACTTGGGATTTGTTTATTACGATCCATCTTCAACGTTTAACCCCACTTTTATCAATTATTGTTAAATTCGTTAAATTAGTGCGAGATTTTAAACTCTACGCACTAAACCATATAGCATGTCTCCACATAAGTCCTAGCACAATATTTACATCAATTTGATAACTTGTTTACCGTGAACTGTTCGTATTTTACTACCGAACAAGGTGTAAATAAAAACGTCATTGACGTGCCGACGCACACGCTCAAGATATACTGCACTGCCTACACTGTAATAGACACTGGCGGAGCTGCCGTGCTCAACTTCGCTATAGAACCAGTGCTCGATTACATTCGGCATGAGTCGAATACGTACTTCCCACGAAATTCAAAAATTCTGGATGAGACTACTTGAAATAATTCTTATAAAACTCCACGTGAATATTATTGCAATTTGATATTATTATATTGGTAAACCATATAGGTACAAAATGTTTTATTCAATATCTACAATAGCGACAAATGAAATGTTTGTTTTCCTCACATATCGAACGATATTTTTCAGATATTTAGACTTGTATATATAAATGGTGAGCCCAACGAGTGCTAACAATTTAGTAGTAGTTTCTTGTGCTAAATTTAAGAGAGGGGACCTTATTTATATGCAATATGTATTCGTACTTGTTATTATTTGCTGCTTTTCGTTTATGGTGGTTGCGTTTGACTTTGTTTTGCATTGTTTTAGAATATCATCATCTACTGCACACGCAAATGTAACCCATGTATTCGTGAGGGGGGAAACGTTTATGACGCTTGAATAATCAGCTTGGCATGTTTTCAACGCAGAACGAATAAAAAATACATAAATCAACGCCCCATTAATATGACAACAAACAATCTTATTTTGCACATTTTGTATGAATGAAACACGTATGAAACTCGGGCCTAGCATTTCGAGAAAATGCAGTATGTACTTTTTACAACGTAATAATAGTTGATATATATATATTTTTTCATATTTTATGTAAACAAGACATTAATGAAATAAATTTCCTCGTTTGCGGTGTTGCATTCATTACTCTCTAAATTATTTATAGTAATAATATTCTTATTAATTAATTCATAGTTAAAGAAGAAACAAACGAGAAGAAAAAAAAACGAAACAAATTGAAGAACGAAACAATTGGAAAAAGAAAACAGCTGAACAGTAATCAATTTACTTTCGATTGGGTCGTGTATCTCGTCGTGTGTCCTGCCAACGACGTCTGGCCTCGTTGATTATACAGCTTCTTAATCCCTACTATCCAATGTCAATTTTTCGATTTGCATTCTTTTGCACACTCCAAAAAATGAACCAAAAACAACAATGAAGAACACACGTCTTCTATTCGACCAGTTCCATTTGACGCTATACGTGCTCCTTGCTTAGCTTATGCGGGAAACACATTTTCGTACAGAAACTATGTACAATTATTAATGAATTAGAGTAGTTTATCAGCCGCTGACCGGCGGGGAGCGCCTAGCTTGCGTATTTGACTCTCTAACAACAACAACATACCACTCCCCGACAGCTGCGCATCTTGCGACCCATTCTCACCGAGATGGAGTGTGTATTTTGTGTATGATTCTCATTTACTTATTATTTAGACTTCATTTGAATATACTTATTTTGTAGTTGCGTTCAGTACGACTCTCAGCGGCTTCGAGCCGCACGCGTGCCCGTCTATGCCGTAACAGTGTCTGTATTATCACTCGGCGGCAGCGAGTACGGCTTCTGGCGACGCTGCCGACGACGCTCTCGCCGTTCGCCCATCACCAGCCGTAGCTGTTCTAGTTTGCCGCGTGTGCGCAGATTTTGGTCCTCACTGCACGACGCCGGCGTCGACGAGGTGGCCTCCTCCTGCTCGGAGCTGTTGCCAGCTGACGCGCCGCTCTCCTCGACGCCACGCCGGCTCACTCGCCGCAGATCGGGCGCTGAACACAGGAGATCATTTAGAATGTGCACAATGGTGGCGACGTCGCGCCGTGGACGACCTTTCGGATCCTGAAGGGCTGGATTCAACGCGCCGCTGAATGTACCCGAGTAAACACTGCCACGTCGTCCTAAAACAATCCCTAGCATTAGTACCATTCACGCGCATCAGTGCGCTATAACGCGTGTGCAATCTGGACTAAAAATTGGTTTGCTTACTCCGCCTCCTACCTTCGTCACGGCCGGAGAAGACGTCGGCGGATAATTTGCGCAGCGTGTGCTGCAGGTTGCGCGATGCCTGATAGAGATTCGGCGGCTTCGTCGGCGGCTGGCTGCTCGTCGACGCTGGCGGCTGCTTCGCTCCGGACACGGTGCTCAACTGTAGCTGGATGAGCATCATGTGGTCGCCGAGGCGCATTGAAAGATTCAATGGTGCTTTGCCGCATAGGAACTCGTTCACTTGGGTGTCATTCAATGACTCTAAGGCTTGCATTATTCCTACCTCCGGACGCTGGGTCTGCAAGCATACAATAAATCAATTAGCGTTCGTTAAATGCCAATCAAGCCAGAGCAATAATAGCAACCAACACCCATCTGGAGCAGTTGGTGCGGTACATTGTTAAATCAATGCACAAACACGTTTCGTAAGAACAAACAATAAACAAACAGATATTGATTAAGCAATGCGTATTGTAGTAGTTAGTATATGGCAAACTTCCTAGACTCCCAAGTGCGATGAAATGCAAAAAACCGCAAATTCAAACAGCCGATTGGTATCACATGTATAGGAACCATTTGAGTTTCAAGTGCAAATCGTAAACAACCACAATGTGTGTATGGTGGTACCATACATTCTCAAGTTGTATCTATCTATTCCATTGTATTCTTCATATGAACTTTGCACTTTACCCTTTCTATTCTTGTTAGTCGCTACTGCAATGCTATGTTATCAATGCGTAAGACTACTTCAAAACAATAAAGCTACCTCCTCCAGTTATCATCGCACAATTTATATATATTTATAAGCTTTGTATGAGTTCGATATGGGTACATACTGAGTACTAAATAAAAAAATAATCCTTACATGCTGTAATCGCAAATTATGCATGAAAGATGACACTCAAAATTGTAAAAAATGAAGTTAAAGCCAAGTAAACAATCAGTTGACGCCTCCATATCATAATATGTTGCAAACTGCAATTTTGTATAATAATCGACTACGTATTTATAAACAATATAGTCAAACATCGAGTCCTACACCTTCACGTATAACAAATATCTACTTTCCATGGCAACAATACTGTTTACGTTTGTTTTCGCATTATGAAATGGTTGAAAGTGGTCGGCCAACTTTTTAATTTGCAAGTGTTTCAACATTCCCTGTCCCTTCAGATGACGAAATATTGTGCGTACATATTTTCAAACGTCCCACAAATCACCACTTCATCCCGTTATCAATCATTCGACGTACTGGGAATGAAAATAGATAAACAAGAACAATCGAGGCAACTGATTGACGAAAATATCCCGGTTATCTCAACGAACATCTATGAAATCATCATATCTAACGCAAACAAAAACAAGGTAATTGAATGAATAATACAACGTGAAATTGCCATATTTGAATATCGACTGCGTTTGCAACCATCTAATATCTAGCTATCTGTTTAAATGCGAAGCACTTCGTTTCGTTTCAGGAATACATGCATGTGCAGTGCAGGTATATATCACGAATGGTAAGTAAAGTAAAGTGGAATTGTGAGGCCGCAATTCCATACACACGGACGAAGGCAACCAAGTTGAAATCAATGAAGGACAGGTGTGCCAAAGTTTGTCTGTCCTATCACCCACAATCCATACGTACGTATGGCGTGCACACACAATGTGTATAGGTATTCTCGGTGGCTCTCTCGCTACGAGATTGCACGTACAGCACCCACATGTGAGTACAATAGCAACGCGAACAAAAAAAGAAAATAAACAGGCCACAGCCGATCAGCGAGTAAAACAGGCCGCATCTTGACGAAATGCACACTCGCATGGACGATGCATTTGTGCATTCATTGTTGTCAACAGGCATTCCTTTCTTTCCGCTTCGATCTTGTGCACATTCACCATCCGCCCGTGTGTCCTCCTCTCCCGAATCTAATTACAACGATGCACCTCGCGGGCCATTGCTGCTTGGATGCTCAAAATAGCCATCTTGCTTGCATCGCGCCTGCATTTGCACACATTATTATTACGCGACCCAAGCACGGTTGCTTGCTTGCGTGCGTGCAAACACCTCTCTGATAAAGGCGAACGCACGAAAAAAACAAGTTCACTGGGGGAATGCCTGCTACAATTGTCAAAATGTCGTTGGGCTTGATTGCGGCTGAATAATGCAACGAAATAGGATGCTATGTGTACTCTTATTAGTACTTACAACAAGTCCAGTCTCAACATTTGGTAATAACGTCACTTTGGATCCGTCCGACACTCCATGTTGCACCAGATTGCCATCCTGCAGTTGCCTGTCGTAGTCGTCATTGTGTGGGGCACGATGCGGTCATCAGCGCGTAACCAGGCGCAAAAACAAAAACAGAAAGGAAGCACCGTATGAGCGGAGGAGCAGTCGTAATTGTGTCATTAGAATGAATATGCATATGTAGAGATTGGCCATCGGCGACCGACAGTACGTAATATGTAAACACACATACCTGTCGCGGAACAGCAGGCAGAGACGATCACGGGGCACTTTGAGGCGCTTTGACACGAGCTTCTTGAGATTATCAACGCTGATGTCCGGCTCGACCTGCAGGTAGAAGTCGCCGCCGGTTGTAGGGCTGATGTGGATGGAGATCTGCGTATGTGGGCCACACCCCTGCGGAATGGGGTTAGAGCTGGATTCCGGCCCGTCTTCCATGATCACTGTACCTCTTGCACTCACGCACTCCTCGAAGACGTCGACGTTTGTATCCACCGTCTGATGGGTACGCGCACAACAGCGCAGGGCAGCCGCGCGTCGCCGAAGTGCACGGGGGGCCCCGCAGGCCACTGTCTTATCGCCAAAGGTCACTTTGGCGTACGTCGCGCGATCGCCTCCTTTGTTCTGCACACCCTCGCGAGCATTGCCCAAAAACGTCCGCACACGGCCGCGGCCCGCAATTTGAGGAGCAGCAGCAGCACGACTCTAAAATGGACGACGCACAACCAACAAACAATCGACGACGTTGCGATACGCAGCGCGGATGTTTGACGACGGCGAAACGGAACGCAACGGCATCAACGGGTGCAATAACAGCGGATCAGCGGCAGCAAGACGACACGCGTAAAAAGGCACAACGCTGATGATCGCGACGACGTCGTTCCACAAGCCGTCCACTCGCCCAGTTTGCAGCTCTCGCCGTCGTCCGCTGTGCACATCCACACAAATCTATACACGATACGAAATTACGGTACTCACTCACACACGCCGTGTGTGCAATCCCCCCAACGCACACACACTTTGTGGTGGCTGACAGCGACGCAACGCAATGAACGCAGCAGCGTACGTAGGCTTGCCTTCGCCTTTCGAACTTGTGCAGTTCCTCGGCTTCGATGTATGGACCTGTCCGTGTGCACCCACCGCGCGTGTGAATTTGAGAGGCTATACGGCTGAGGAACGAACGGGCTCTCCGGATTCTGACAATTCTGGTTGCGCTCCAGTAGGCTGTATTCGCTCGCTATCGTGGGGGGCAGCGCCGTCTGCTTACATTATAAATCCGTTCGTACTAACTACCACTTACGGCCTATGCAGTCTATTGACGCATATGACTAACTGACTGTCTGATTATGCAGATTGCTTTCCTGGCGCAATATAATGAAATTGAATGCAATACGTAAACAAATATTAGAAGACAGATAACGTTTGCTAATTGTTTCCTTAGAAATCACGGTGATCACCATGACAACATATGTAAACAATAACGTTCCCACAAACGCGTAGCTGTTCTGACAGTTGCCTACAGTCTTGATCAGTTTAAAATTTAAATAACATGAATCAATATTTTTCAAACGCAATAAATAAACAAAATAAATAACTTTAAATAAAATATAATAGTTGTATATGAAAGAACTGTCTACATAATTAAATTATGTAAATTAGTTTGGGAATACTTTAAAACTTATTTCTATTATTAAATTATGAAATAAATTTGGATGTTTCAGTAGCATGCAATCCTTCATTTCGTAAACGCGAGAGGATTGGTCTGTAGATTTCGGATGCAAACGGCAATATTACACCTTTCTCTTGAATTTCACCTGTAAAAATTCACAATATTAAGTAACTGATTGAAGTTGATTTGAATTATATACCATCTAAAATCATTTTAGTAGCAATTGCAGCTGGAAATCCAACAGTCTTTGCCATTGCAGAATGTCCATTAACATCTCCATAAACAACAAAATTGATGCCACGAATTTCCCTTTTGTTATCAGGCCATGCGATTCCCACATCGTGTCTTAAAATTACTATATCACGCTCAGTTTCTCCCAATGCCAATTTGTTTGCCAAGTAATGTGTTAGCGTATCTAAAGGAGTATCGCACTTGATAACCAATTTATCATCAAGTAATTCAAGTTCTTCCAATAATTCCACAGCAAATTCAGTACCAGTGCGCTCTGTAATCTTTTGCTTCAGGTTATCGTGTAGCAATGAACTATCTTCAAATCCTAAGATATGCGACAAAAGCTTCCTCCACGTAATTTCAGGTCCTTGAGCATGCAAATAAGGATGCGGTTTACTGTCAAGAAGTCCTAGAAGTTGTAATGTTCTTGCTGCTTCCGCAAAGCCAGCATAACGAATTGTGCCTCTTAAAACAGTAACGGCTTCCTGAATTCCATAGTATTTCGTATATGCGGTACTGTCTCTGTTGGGGAAACCTTCCAAATGAAAACCGGGAAGGAAATCTAGATTTTTGGTGGCTGCCATGAGTTCACCGCCTTCGCTGATTTCGACTACTTGTCCTTTTCGCAAATAGCGTGCTCCTGAAAGTGTGTTGAGAAGTGCGCCTCTGGGAGACCACGAAAACTTATAACGCAAAGGGTTGTCACTAAATTCAGGAGCAGGAAGACCTCCACAGAAGGATTCAAATGATGTGATCCTGCCACCCATTGTTTTCACGTCATCAATGCATTCCAACGCAAGAAGATGGTCAATACCAGGGTCAAGACCAACTTCATTCAGAATAGTAATACCAGCTTCTTCGGCTTTGTTATGAAGTGCTCTAACTTTCTCATTTACATAGCTAGCAGTTACCATGTTAGTTCTTGCTTTGATACAAGCTTCAGCAACAATGTGATGTAGATGATAAGGTAGAATGGAAACAGCGACGTCAGCCTTATCAACAAGTTCTTGAAGACCATGTAGATTATCTACAGCGTTCAAGTATGAAGATTCAACACCGGGGTATTTACGTGCCAACTCATCGCATTGATCTTTGTATTCCGAAGCGACTGTGATAGCAACATTGGAATCACGGTGAAGATATTCAATTAGTGGTGCCGAAACGCGACCAGCACCAAAAATGACCACGTGTTTCTTGGCTGCATCTTCATCACCTTCCCTTAGACGTGTACTATATGCAAAATTATTTACAATCTTTACATACTCGGCATATATAAATACTTACATGTTTTGTTTGCGTAAAGTGTCAATGTACTCAAAGTTCTTTGTCAACGATCCATTACTAGCAATGATTGACTAAAAATAAATATTAATACTATAGGACCATTTAAAGTTTAAGGTTTCGTTACCCCAAAAACGGTCGGTGAAAAATCATGTGCCTCTAATGGTTGATCAGCTTTACTTTGCAAGATATCCATGGTAAATGGATATAAAAGATCTCCAAAGAAATCGGTACTTTCCCTTGGGATTTGTGTTGGCATATTATCAATACTACAAACCAAAACACCAGGACCATTGAAACTCTTTGTATCCTTATTTCTGTCAGCATCGTAAAGGCAGAACGGGGTATCAATTGTGGTACATTCATTCATGAATTCGATGGAACCACCAGGATCAGCGGATATATCACAAATAGCAAGCATCCTGTGGGGTAATGCAGGTGCTCCAACGGATGTGGGCAACCATGGCGTATGAGCAGGTCTAAGAAGATGTTTAGCATCTGGAATTGTAAGTACCTTCGGGCTATTTACCGCCCAGTAAATGCCATTTACAATAACAGAAGCATACGGAGCAATTTTCTTGCTAAATGTCGAAATATAACGTTCTGGATGCTCTTCATATTCTTGAGCGTCAAAACCACCTCCATCAAGCCTTTCCAAATAATGTTTCCTTCTAATTTCACATCCATAAACTTTATTCAGACTGCCATGTTCAGCGGCTTTTTGCAATAACTCGGGTGACACATACTCATGTGGCAACTCTTGGAAAACTTCTTGTGATCCTTGTGAAACGTTTCCTGAACCGGTAAAAACAAACGTCAAAGGACCGATTGATTTAGGCATTAGGCCTAATGCGATTTCATATCCAGCATCACGTACGGCTTGACGAGCCATGCTGGAGTTGCGATAATTATGTGCAAGTCCAATATGCATAAAGGGTGTATGATGGCCCAAAGCAAGCAGACGAAGACCTAATCCATGAAGGATATTTATTTGACCAGCAATTCCAGCCATTTTGCCAAAAGCAACCACACGATTGCCTTTTTCATCCATCAGCTTTTCATAGTCAAGCATGCGAATACGCTTTTCGAGGATGGCATCTAAAAGCGGCATGTTGGCCTCCTGCCCTTTAATCGTATGCGAGAAGAAGCAATAAGTCTTATCGGGGATCAATTGATCAATTGGGACTTGCTTAACGCCAAAAATTACGCTTGCTTCAGAGATATCTTCCTGAACGACGGCGCCGGCATTTAAGTACGCTTGCATCGGATAAGAACGCCGATTTGACGGTTGTACAATAACTTTAACACCATTTTTGACCAATTTTCGCACATGCGATGGTGCGAAAGGTGCGCGTCTTTCCCACACGCTTTGGTCCTCACGTCTGATTGCAATTGTTTTTCTAGTGCCCTAAATACACACATGAGTATTTAAACGTCGTTAAGCATTAAAATTATACAACTTACATATGCACGTTTTAACGTGAGATTTATATTTGCGGCGCGAAACATTTTGCGAGAGTTTTTCAGAAGGGTCAAGCGCTTAAAAGTACATGGCAAGAAACGCTTAACTAACTCGCCTGCCCACTGCGTGTAAAATGATCTGATTTTCGGTATCATTTTATGAACATGCAATACGTAAAAAGCATGCCCCAAGCTCAATATTGTTAGTTAATCATTGATAGATTTGCCTCAACACGATATCAACGTCGACCTCTGCGACCTGCGGCTTAAAACATCGCTTATATAATTACAAAATTTACGCTGTCCGATTTCAATTCATTTGGTGACCAATAGATTTTTAAGCATTTTCAATGGAATATTACATATATCAAAAAATATGTTTGCTTTAGAAAAATGATATGAAGATTAGCTTAATATATTTAAATGGTGTATTTCAATGTCAGGTTCAGAATGAATTGAATAAACAAATTTTAACTGAATTTTAATTGCTCTTTTAATTACGAAAGAAAAATTAAAATTGCTCTCGATGTCAATTTATTTGGTGACCAATGGATTTTTAAACATTTTTAATGGAAAACTATTTAAATCAAAAAATTAATATGCTTTAGAAAATGACACAAAAGTTAATAGAACATATTAATGAGTTTCAATGTCAGGTTCAAAATGAACAGAATAAGCAATTTTAACTGAATTTTAATTGCTTTACTAATTAAAGAAGAAAAATTGAAATCACTCCCGGTTTCAATTCATTTGATAGTCAATAGATTTTAAACTTTTTCAATCGAATATTACCTACATGTGAAAATAAATTTGCTTTAGAAAAATGATATAAATATTAACACGATATCCCGTATTTCCGGCACTATAAGATGCGACTTAAATCTAGCATGCGTCTTATGATACATTAAATATTGATATTTTTGATAAAAAAATTTATTGGTAGATAAAGGAACGCATTTTATGTTTGCGTAAAAATGATTCCAATCGGATAAATAGTAACAATTCAGCATTAAAGTCGAAAAGCGATTAGGTGATTGCAAGAACATCAAATTCAAAATTCATTTTTTAAGCCCATGGCTCTTCTTTATGGAAAGTGCAACTAATAAACTTATATATTGTAATGATATAAATAATTTTTCGTCAATATTATATTTTCAATACGAAATTATTTTATTTAAAATTCGAATTTTTGATTAAAAAAAATTTAACTTTAAGACACTTTGTCTACTCAATAAATCTGCTCTACATCGATCTCGTAAGTACATATTCTGGCAATCATTAGTTTACCTATGTACTTGGAACTCAATATTGCTAGTATGACTTATGTTAACAGTAAATAAAATTTATAATTTAAAAATTACTTAAAAATTTAATTTTTAAAAATTGAGATGCTTCTTCTCGTTAGATGCGTCTTTTGATTCGGGAAATACAGTATTGAATAAAAACGTTTAAGTGAATGTTAATTGTTTTTCCAATTAAAAAGAACATTTGAAATCGCTCCCGGTTCAATTCAATTGCTGATCAATTGAATTTTACAAATATTTAATTGAACACTACTTACATGAAAAAATGATACGATAATTAACAGGATATGTGAGTGTGTTTCAATGTCGGGTTGTCAGGTTCATTGCAAATCATGTTCCAATTAGAAAGGAGAATAAAACTTTTAACCCTATTTTTGCTGACGCATAAACTCTCGAGCCATCTGGACAACTAATAAATTAATAGACAATTTATGTTGCACAATTCAAAATTAATTAGTTTTACAAAATTAATCATGTTTCGCATGTACTGCTTATCACCACAAAACGTTAATGATATAATGTTTGATGAGGTACATCAAACGTAAATTATAATTATTAGCTTACAAAGCGAATATTGAATTAGGGCCTAGTATATAAATAAAGCTGAATGATGAGCTGTCTTTCACTTCATTCGGTCGCAAATCGGGTTGACAATGTGGCGCAAAAATGTATTGCTATATCTTAGCACGTTTACAATTATTCAGTTACCAAGTCAAGTATGTGTTCAAAATTTTACGGATATTATTCTTGACAATCAGCCTATTCAAAATTCAACAAGAATTATTGAAAGTGAATTACAACTATCCATAATAGAGAAATTTGTTGAATTTTATACGTTCACTAATGCTTCAAATAATATTTGCAAAGAGCAAAGTTTGGCTTACCAACGGGCTTTGATTGCTTATGAACCATGGGCAATAAAAAGTATTAGAATTATTCATTTATTTATCAGGTATATTTATCTTAAATTTATCTTAAAACTTTCAGTGCTAGATGCATCTTCAAAACTACAAGCAGGAATAATAACAGGAAATTTCTATGAGCATGGTGCATTTACACAATGCCTTAATATTGAAGTTGATGAAGAAGATGTTGGTAAAATTAAAGGGAAACATTGCACTTTAAGTGTTCAATTACCCGAAGAGATAATAAGGAGATTTCTAAATTATCGCGGTGTTCGCGATGGGCTTTACAGAATAGTCCGATTAGTGTACGTGAATTCGACAATTAGTTGGTCTATTTGTATACCGAGTGCATGCGATAGTGATGATATTCAAGAACACTTTTCTCAGAAAATTCCTGATATAGTTGAAGGGTTGGATATTAAAATACATGAAGCTATTTCTTGTAAGATGCTCAATGATACACCTGCAACACCTTATAGTAACAGCGAAAAAATTGTCATGTAAGATTATTTCTTTTTTTTTTATTTAAAAAATAATTTATAAATATTTTAGTTCGTTGTTTATATCAATTATGCTTCTTGCTGTTATCTGTACTCTAATTGATGTCTACAAGAGTTATAATGGCAGTAAGTTCGATATTCTGACGGAAATTATAAATGTTTATCCAAAATGTTTTAGTTGGTGAACCAGGCTTTGAAATTATATTTTCAATGGTAGCAAATACCCGTTACATAGTATCGAAAACGAAAGCGCATGATAACATGGCTTGTTTATTTGGTATTAGAACTTTAAGTATGTTCTGCGTAATTATTGGTCATCGATATCTCATGGTGATATTTTTTCCCTCCGTAAATGCTTTTGAATTTGTCGACGTAAGACGTGAAATCTTACTTGTCAATACGTTTTAAATTTGTTCAAAGTTTTTAGAAACATATGTAGGACAAATAATAGTTGGTGCTACAGTGAGTGTAGATTCGTTTTTATTATTGAGCGCACTGCTTGTAACTTATCATTTAATGATAAGTTTGGAGCAAGGAAAAAAGTTTAATTATTTTGCTTACCTATTGCATCGATATCTGCGTTTAAGTCCATCATACGCGTTTGTTATCCTGATAATTGCAGTTTGCTCACATCGATTTGGGACTGGTCCATACTGGGAAGCAACTTCTTCAGGCCTGCAAATTCCTTGCCAGGATTACTGGTGGTCTGCTTTGCTATACGTTCAACCCTATGTTAATAATGACAAGTTGGTAAGTAAACGATTTTTGCAAAATCTTTAGGATGTAAGTTTTTTATTATCTATGCTTACAGTGCATTTTGCAAAGTTGGTATCTAAGCATTGATACGTTCTATTACGTATTTGCCCCTGCTCTGATAATACCCTTATTCAAAAGCAAACGTAAAGGATTTTTAGGTGCTTGCGTTATTTATTTCATATCTGTTGCAGTAAATTTTATCTATGCGTATAAAAATAAATATCCAGTTACTGCATTGTTAGAGTAAGTTATTTAATTCTAATCTTTTGCAATAGTAATTGTTTATTATTTACAGTAATCAATTGGCTATATCAAAATACTTTACACTACATTATACCCAGCCGCATATACGCGCATCGCCATATATTTTAGGCATTTTATTCGGATATGTTTTATATGAAATGCGAGATCGTAAAATTTATATGGGACCTTGGACTGTGTTCTTCGGTTGGTTATGTTCCTTGAGTGGAATCGTCACTCTTATCCTCATTAACAAATTATTTTTGAATAATGAGTATGTCTATGAACCAAACACGGCCTCGTTATTTATTGCAATCCATCGATCTGCATGGGCAATTGCTTTAAGTTGGATTATTTGGGCATGTGTACATGGCTATGGTGGTCCTGTGAATACATTTTTGTCAAGTCATTTCTTCTCAGTGTTTGCGAAATTAACTTATTCGGCGTTTCTGGTGCATATGCAATTTCAATATTTGGATAACGGCTCGAATAAGTTACCAAATTATTTTTCGAACATTGAAATGGTCAGTGATTAGAATACTCGGTGATTTCCTAATAAAATCGATTTATTTTTAGGTTAGGAAAGGTTTTGGCGACATTGGCATTGCCTATCTAACAGGATACTTCTTGACAATAATGGTCGAGTGTCCTCTTTATAGAATATCATCAAAGCTTTTCAAGGGTAGGTCATTTCCCTAAATAATACTTGCATTGTTGTAATTTTCATAATTTTTTCAGGTCAAAGAAAAGTTGATGATGACAATAGAAAAAACTGATATTACCTATTTTGCTATGAACCATTGTTACTGGTGCTTGAATAATTAATTATTCTATTCTTTTCTAAATAAAACTAGATAAACGAACTTTTTGTTTTCTTATCATCCATGAAATCGAGTTTAACGAAAATCAATGTCGCTAAAAAATGCTTACGATGCATTGAAATATTGTAACTTTTAATTCATTAGTGATTCGTATTCTGAAAGCATCACTTGAAATAAGTAAATATGTCTTTGAATAAAAAGAAAACTATGCCGATTTTTGCAAGCAAATTACGATTGGTCATAAACTTTTTTCATTCTTTTCTCACGATGAGCAATATTCATGGTTTAAATCATATTGCTGCACCTAAACGACATCCTTTTGAAGTTCTAATTTGGACTTCTTTGGTTGGTGCTGGTTTGTACTTTGCGTCAATTTTGAGTGGTTTAACGTTAACACGTTACTTTGAAAATCCGACTGTTATTTCAATGGAACGCGATCGTTTTTCCTGGAATACATCTTTCCCTTCAGCAACGATTTGTCCCACTAATAAACTGAGTGAACAGAAACTTGAAGTAAGTTGTAATTTGTTTACGAGCTTCGCTGAATAAAATTTGTAGGAATATATCGAGAAATCTCCAGAGCAAAATAAAACTTTGTTGAGAGAGTTTATAAAATCGTTGGCAAATGCAGATTTTGATAATTTGGATACAATTATTGATTATCCTCATATTCCGCCTGAAGAGTACTTGGATTTATTAATTGATTTAAGGTTTAATTTTAAACCGACTTTATCGAATTCTGGATTGACAGGACGTCACTATAAACTGGATTTAATTTTTAACGAATTCGGTGTCTGTTATTGTTTCAATTCGCAACTCGCTCTTTATAGTAGTCCAAGGTATTTTCTACATTTCTTTGTAACATTCTTTTGATTTATAATTTGTAGTTATTGGAAAGAAAATCGATGGGATGTCCAAGAAGAAAATGAAACATTTTACGTAAATCCACTTGATGGAGAAGTTTTCGCTAATGTTGTTAATCTATCCACAGGATATAAAGTTTTAATTCAATTACATTTTTATCTTTTTATTAAAGTGAAAATATTTTAGTTAATTATTCATGGTCCTTTTGAAGTTGCTGATATTTCAAGTAAAATATTAGATTCACCAAATGGATATTTCTTACAAGTATATTTGATGGCTTTATCAATTTATAGCAGTGACCGAGCACGAAGCTTAAAAATAAATCAAAGAAAATGTCGATTTTACGATGAAAGCAATTTAAAACATTCACCTGTTTATTCATATGTGCTATGCAGAATGGAGTGTCGTTTGCAACTTGCCAAAAAGCTTTGCGGTTGTTTACCACATTTTTATAGAAAACTCGATGGAGATCGGGTTTGTAATGTTAAAGGTTTGCATTGCTTGGGTCATCATAAAGGTTAGCCGTCAATAATATTTATTAAATCAATACTTAATACCGCATTTTAGATCGTTTGATTGCTATGAAGGGTGAATGTAAATGCCATAATAATTGCGATGAGGTTAATTACGTCTTGCAGCATTACGATTCACGCGAATGGTTTCTTGGTTCCAATTTGCAATGGGGTCTTAAAGAATATCCAAGAATGCGATTAAAACGAGATGTTATTTTCGGATTTACTGATGTTTTAGGTAAAATATAATGCTTAAAATTTACAAGGATAATGAGTATCCATTTTTTAGTTTATGTTGGCGGAATGGCTGGATTGTTCTTTGGCTGTAGTGTTTTATCCTTTGCTGAAATATTTTACTTTTTCACGTTGCGCTTATTTTGGTTTGTAGTCGAGTCGAAATCAAAACCGACTAAACAAATGTCACATAAACATAAAGGGCAACCACCCTTGAGAGTAAGCTATATCAATGAGATGGCATCCATAGTGACCATACGTCCATCACCTCAACTCATTGCGTATGCAAACAAGAACCGCAATCGTATGAAACCGATCGCTTCTTCGATGGACATCGAACCGAATGTAAACGTTATACGCTTTAGAGCGCAGCAGATGCGCGCGTTTAATTGAATGTTTTGATTGCCTCTAATGTTTTACTTTCAAATTGTGTATTCGTACATTTGTTACTCTTTGTGCACTAGCTTCATATTCACATCGTCAAACGCAAATAATACGCATTGGTAGTCAATTAGAAATGCACAGATATGTGTAAAAGTTAATGTGATTGATTCAATATGTTTTGGTGTGCTAAGTTGGCTCAGCCGCGAACGTGCGCGCGCGCGTCTTTCTTGTTGCGTTCTTCTAAAAGCACAAACAGCAAAGTGTGTGCGAAACATGTCAAAGTCGCATCAGTGTGTTATGCGTCATGCATTAGAGGGAAGAAGAGAGTTGTGATTAAAAAAGACGACATGGACCACCCACACGTTGCATTCTGACATGTGTGAGGCAACAATTTAATGGAATTGTGTTTATTTAACGAAACTTGACAGCAATACCCCATCATCAGCGAATGAACGCAAGCTGCTGAACAAGATATGTTTTACATCAAGTTTCTTCTTTCACGTTGAAAAAATTACATTTAACTCGCAATTTGTCAATTTTCACTGGGTGTTAATAAACTTATATTGCTCGATATTAGCTCAATCATCACCTTGTTATTATCCAGAGTCCTAAAGAATTTATAACTAGAAGATTTATTGGCATTTAGCACCTAGGTAGCAATAACTTTTAAGGATAAAGGATATTCAATTTATAGTTACTTGCCTTGAATGTGTCCGTGATGAATGTGGGTGGGCAGAAGGCATTTTATTCACGCAATGCTTTTGGGTAACACAGAGAAAGATAGGATGTTGCGTCGCCCCTATTTTTAAACCAGGATTGGCCGGGAGCCGCTCCTCTCGAACGGGAAAATGCGCAAGCACGTCATCGCGATTGGCTCGCATCTCGATTCCCTAACGCTGTATGCGTATCCTGTCTGTATCTCTTGCGTTTATCGCTGATAATAATCGCGTTTTCCGCTCGTGGTTTTCGGACGCGCGTGAAAAGTGTCCACCCTCGAGAGGTGCAACGTTGAGATGCGAGTTGTTGCTTTTCCACATCAGTTGTTCATTATTAACGAGCCATTAAACACCGATCTAAACAAGCATAAAACAAAATGTTATCGGGTGCGAGCACAAGTGCGAATAATAAAAACTCGGCGCGTGTACCAAAATGTGCGCGGTGTCGTAACCACGGTATGATCTCCACACTTCGCGGTCACAAGAAGCAATGCATCTATAAGAACTGCTCATGTGCCAAGTGTGGTTTGATTAAGGAGCGTCAACGAATTATGGCTGCTCAGGTAAATTATATTTTCAATTAATAAATTATTATTTCATTGATGAATGTAAAGTAATATTAACTCATAGATGTCATAGAAGTGACATTTACTTACACAGAAAATCCCTCTTCATATTCCACCCTTGTGTACTTTGCCACTTGTACGCTTATAGTACCTCAGTCGCAGTCGTGTGTTATTCGATCCTCTTAATGGAAACGCATCGATCAACACTCCTCGTGCTTGTCCATTGTCTTTACTTAGCGTGCGCGATTTCAATCACTCGTCCGGTTAGATTTCAATGCAAACAATCCATGAATAAATGCATCATCAACCTGAGTCATGAACAATCATTGCAGGTCGCGTTAAAACGCCAACAAGCCGCAGAGGACGCCATCGCTCTGCACTTGGCGTCGGCGGAAAGCGGAACAACTTATGATTATCTTCCGCCAGGACGCATCTACGGCATGCAAGTAACCTCACCAGAAACTGAAACGGAAGTCGAGTCTGCAAAGTCGGAATGCAATGATGTCCAGGAAGAACCATCGACTTCAACTCAGGAAGAAATTACCGTCAGTCCAGCATCGATTGAAATGTTGTCTAAACTCTTCCCGAATAAAAAGCGATCCGTCTTAGAACTTGTTCTCAAGAGATGCAACCATGACTTACTCAAAGCAATCGAACATTTTAACATTGGCAAAAGCACAAAGGACGATAACATTATTGAAAGTCCAACTTCAAGTTCATCAGCAAGTGCTTCAAACAGCATAAATCGCGCAAATAGTCCTTTCGCCAAAGAGTCTGCATTCAAGCCAGTCATACAATCACAAATCGCAAAAGTTTCCACACTTGGAAAAAATATTATCAGCCATCAGAATCCAATTTCTTTCGGAAGCAAAGTGTTTATGCATAGTTTATACCCCTTTTTACCCTTGTTTAATTCGCAACCAACAATGCTTCCAAGTCCAGTTTATGTGCCGAGTTTTTGCGAATGTGAGCAATGCAAACATAATTTGTATCGCGTTGAACCCAGATTATAAATAATGTTACTTAATATTTATCACATAGCCGATAATAAGGTGATTCAAAATTTCTTGGTTGTGTTAAATGCGTGTGCGATTAAGTTTGATTTGTAAATATTACTTAAAGTAAATTAAACTAAAATATAACTAAGACAAGTAGTAGAGCATAAATGTACCGTGAATGTAAAATAAATGTTTATAGTGCAGATGTACGTTTACAAATGTGATGTTGATCCTTCGGGACATTTTGCGGCTACATCCAGAGGCGTTGAAACATTAGTATTTCACACATCGCGTGCGTTTCGGTACCTAAGAATGCATGTTGATCTTCTTCGCATCGCAACACACAAATTGGTAAACAAACAATCACCACGACTGAATGCGATTCTTCTTAACTTACAAGACAAACATGCGAACTGCAACGGCTGTTTACGCATCGCAGTTGAACTCCTGTAATTCAACTGCGCAATGTGGCGGCACTGCTTCAAGCGATACGTCCTAATTGAATTACATCGACGCCATGTAAAATAAAGCATGGAAAGACCAACATATATATTTCTGCCACGAATTTCAGCCCCTCAAGTCATGAAAATGGATAAGGTGGTGCCGTTTACTTAGGATGTGCACCCTCGAGAGGATTAAGAAAAATCCCTTCTAATCAGATTTTGCTTACGTACTTACAACGTGCTCTATTCTTCGAAACTTCTTTCTGAATACGAGAAATTCACAATTATTTTACTCTTTATCAGGAATAGTATCTAACTCATTAACTGAGGAATTCTCCAACGTGGAATAACTTGGTAATGAATCACCTCGCAGTGGCATCTGTAAACAAATCATTTAAAAGTCGTTAGTCATATTTCAAAATCCATTAGGGAGTGCACATTTCAACATGATGATATTTACCTTATTGTTCATATCACCATCCAATTCGAGTAAAAGTGGACAGTATAGTATATTCAAAAAACCCACAATGCGTATCAACCATGGAAATCCAATGTAGTGGACTACAGCGCCTCCGAAAAGTGGACCTAATGCGTACGCTAGACAAACTGCTGCTTGTTGTAAGGCATACACCGGACCGTAATGTGTGTATCCTGCGACATCAACAAATGAAGCCAATAACGGTACCAATGCCGCATCCAAGGCTCCAACACCTAAACCAATTCCAAAATGTGGTACGGTGAGGTCAGAAATTGATGTAGCCATTGGAATTGCACATGCGCTTAATCCTGTTATCACCATTGAACAAAGAGCAATGCGCCATGGTAATATTTGCAAGAATCCTGCCAATAAAATTTAGTAATTTAACGAGTAATTTCACTTGATTAAAATACCTGCAAAATGGGAGCCGATAAAATATCCTAGACTATCAGGAATGAAAACCGCCCCTAGCTGCCACTTGGAAGGTGGTGGATTGATAACAGCCATTAACCACATGGGCACACATGGTTCAAGAATTGCCATTGTTATTGTACAAATGCAAATTCCTCCTGTTGTTAATAATAATTCTTTATTTCGTAATAGCTTCGCCCATATTAAAGCATCTTCAAAGTTGTCTGTTTCTTCGCTGATTGAATCAATTTCTAATTCGGTTCGTCTCAAATTCCATAATTGCAAAACTAATAAATAAATTACTTGTACCAGTTATAACTAAATGTTATTCTTTACTTACAAATATTTAAAGCTAATAGAAATGCTATAAGGATAAATGGAGCAGCTTTCCCAATCAGTTGATAAGCAGCACCACCCAAAGGATAACCTATTAAAACACCAAGAGCTATTCCTCCAAAAGCAAGTGGCATAATTTTTCCACGCATTTCCTTCGGTAACGTATCTGCCAGAAGACACATTCCACTCACTGCAACTGCTGCTGAAGAACTTCCATGTAACGCGCGCGCAATTACCAAAAGCCAATAACTATTCCCAAATGCAAAAACTAAAATACAAACTGTTTGCTTACTTATTAAAAATACATTTATTTTACTTACGGATTGTTGCAAATAACATATTGATTGAGCCACATAATAATGGTGTATGATATCCGAAAATTGCTGTTGCATAGCCAACTGCAGGAGTGCAAATCAACTGAACAAATGCTTTCGAAGCAAGAAGTGCTCCCAAAGGACCATTGTCTTTTTCCAAATCTTCAAATTTTCTTTGCAGCGGACTCAAAGATGATGAGTTTAAATGATTGTTAAATAAATAATCTGGTATAATTGGTACTACAAGAATACTTCTCAATAAACTTTCGCTTGTAAAACTTCTTGAAGCTTACCGATTACAGTCAGAAGAACATTATCCAAGAAAAATGCTAAATAAACGTTCAGGAAAGTGATACTTTTAGGATCACTAATAATTTTTTTCACGTCAAAATCTAACATTTTGTACTATTCGAGAATGGAGCTAAAAATTTGTTGGATGTAAACTGGAGGACAAGCAAAGGAACACTAACTCGGGACTATAATGAATCACAGGACTACCGGAGGATACACGGGAGGTGAAAACATCTAAGCGGGTAGCATGTGTGCAGCGAATGTGCGGTCGCAAATGCAATTTGCCGATTCGCTGATAAATGTGTGGAAATTGATGGGAAATTTAACGCTTCAACGGATATCAGCAACGCACACTCGTCGCGCTCTCTCATTACACAAAGCAGTGACGAGTGCATTTCCCATAAATTATTCAATGTCGCACTCTCTTATATTGAGTTAAAGAACACATTGATTCGTTCTCATCTAGGGACTAAACTATTTCTATGAATTATTAGCTTAATGAGTAATAAATAAATGTATGACGTTGTTCACACCCTTGC
This sequence comes from Anaulacaspis nigra, assembly GCA_030264675.1. Taxonomy (NCBI): domain Eukaryota; kingdom Metazoa; phylum Arthropoda; class Insecta; order Coleoptera; family Staphylinidae; genus Anaulacaspis; species Anaulacaspis nigra. The sequence goes on from JARJDV010004325.1 coordinate 138,576, forward strand.
TCATGTAAACTATTGGACGGAATTACTGATCAAGGACATGGTGTTGTCTTATTACGTACTTATTAATATTACTTATTGCTATTTCTAGTTTCCTTATCACTCGACGATAAGACTACGAAAATACGATGCTAATAGAACGGAGATTAAAAGCGCGTGACCTTGTCAATAGGCGGTGAATCGCACGTCTGTACCACAAACTCATCCTCCTCGTCATCGATATCCTCGCCATCCGCAATATCGTTATCCTGCGGTGCCGCGTAGAAATCCGGCCGATGACGACGCTCCTGCTCGTGCTGTGCGCGTAAGTTCGCTGCTGCAATGGCCGCCACATTCACGCAATCGTACACAGGCTGGACAAAAGCACAAGAGAGGACATTTAATAACAGAATCAGGACTCATACACATGCAAAGAGCTAACTCCTAAATCCTATGCTGATAACATACACAAGCGCGGCCTTGATGAGTACTAAACTATAATATAATACAATAATTAAATTATAAATAATCCATGCAAATAATTATTAATAAATCATAATTCTACCTGCGTGGACGCTCTATAGATGTCCATAGCACTGGTTGCAGTGGCCAACGATGGTAAAGCACTCGTAAATCTTTCTCTGGCTGCAGACACAGTCATTAAATATGTCCTAGGGATGAAAATGCTTCCCAAAAGAATGCTTCCGGTTGATACAAGTCCCAAACATAATAAAGGATCTTTCCATGCTTCATCCAGAACTCCATAAGCTGGTAACCAACAACTCCAAGTGCATGCCAATAAAACTATAGCGATTGTAAAGTATTTTCCCTCTCGATAATTCCTCTTGGTCTTTGCAATCATTGGCGTAATGAATACCAGCAAAATTAGCAGTACTGCATTGTAGGACATGAGTGATAATAGAGATGTTCCTTGACAGTTGTTGGTCAGTTGTAAACTTAAGGCGCATTGCACCGCAAAGATGAAAAGTGTGAGGAACCCTTGTACAGTTCCAGCCACATGCGACATGAAGCCAACTTCCTTACTAACAGTTGCTAGTAAAATAGTGCGCGATAATAATAAAGCAAACGCAAATGTGTACGGTAGAGTCATGCATAAAGATCTTAATACATAGATTTCATAACGCGTGCCTTTGTTTCCTTCAACCGCAAATAATCCAACACTCGCAAACATTATAATAACATCGATAAGGAGTAGAATTGTAAGTATAGGATTTCCTTCAAGTATTTGCTTCTTGCACAGTCTTGTGATGATGAATGTCATTATACTCAGGCAAAATAAAATGCCTAGTAGCGATAGACTTATGAAAGCATAGACCCATGGTTCTGGTCTTAAATTTATTGCATACGGAAAATTGTATGAGAAATATGATGTTACTTCAAATGATTTAAAGTTTTCGCATTCGAGCAAGCATCTGTCAAAGTGTTGAAAGCAGCCGGTTGTAGAAATATTGCGCTTTTTAATTTCTGATATCGGTTTTCCGTTCATGTCTTCATTACTTTCTAATGTGAGTATTTCATCAAAGGCAGAATAACTGAATAAGGTTTCGTTATGTTTGTAGATTATGTTAAATGAGAATTCGCTTTTTAATGATTCAAGTCGCAATTGGTCCAGAATTTCTTTAATTGACAATTGACGTTTGTCTTCAAGTTCCTCGCGATGTATTGTAGCATTGCAAGAAATATTACTGCAGTGTTTTACTTGACTTGTAAGATGCAGAATTGGAGCAGCAATTTCAAAAAGTAATGTGGATGGTAAAACTTTTACTAACTCGATTGGTTCATCAGGATGTACCCTTAACGGCTGCATTATCAGCATGTCATCTGCATACAAAGAAGAAATAATTAAGAAATTATTAATAAATAAACAAAACGATCTACCTTTTAAATTAGGTATTGTTTCACCATCAAATGGAACGATTAGAAACTTATTGCTGTCTGTTGTATGATTATTGCTAATTTTTTCTAAATTATCCGCAATTTCTTTGGAATTTCCCAAAAAAACGATTGGATGTGATGAAGTTGAATTTGTTTCATTTTCGTCATATATAAATGTACTGAAAATTAACATGTAGACAATAAATAATTAAGTAATTTAATTACTTACTTATGCATATGAAATCGATTTACACACATCCAATCACGTCTTGTTATTCTATAAAACTCCTTCAAGATATTCAGCTGAGGAGCAACCACTTCAATATTATCAATCCATCCCATAGCTTCCAGAACTTTGACACTTCCGGCAATCATTTCCTCATGATATGCATTTCCAATGACCAAAGGTATTTTTAAAACATCGCAAAAGTTATTCACAACTTTAGGTGCATTCGATCTGTTATCAATTATTATACCCAATAATTCACCGTTTTCTTGCCACATTTCGAATATACTTCGCAAATATTCTTCTTCATTGCAGACTTGATAAATATGAATACCAAGTTCGTGTTCTGGAGGAAATTTCAAATAATTAAGACGTTGTACTGTCCAAATCCCCAAATGCATTATTGTTTTCTTCGTCAGGGTTAAATTATCACTGCATTCCTCCACTATCAGTCCGATATTCAACTGTCCAGGTGATTTATATATCACCCTTGATGATGCTACGCAACAGACACTCGCGCAGACTATTGCAATGATAAGTCTTCTTAACGATAACATTTTTTCAACTCTAGATGAAGAATAATTTTTGGTTGTTTCTACTTGATGTCCAACACAGTTTGGTTTTGTGTGAGTTTAAATTGCGATGGTATCCGTTGAATGAATTGTATAAGCGTTACGGTTCGGTGCACAAAGTTTCAATGTTGCTCGGTGAAATCACAAAAAAGAGTAAAAATCCACATATTTAGATATGTGTCACATCTATCAATTGTGTGTGCAGAGGAAGTTGATTAAAAATTGACAATTAATTAATCTAATTAGCGAGCACTATTTTAAGAAAACACGCAAAATCAAGTGAACACTATGAAGCAAAGAACTAAACTGAGTTGAAATTCAATAATTTTGTTGTTTGTTTTATTGTTTGTATAAAGTTCCAACCATGGTTACCATGTTACCAACAAACACTTTGCGACCACAGTGATAACACCACGAAAAATCAATGGCGTTGCACGTGTAGGGCTCTCACAACTAAATGATTATTTAAAAATTAATGATTATTTGTTCCTATTGGGGCCGCGGTAAGTTGCAATGAACTGATCGACGCCATGAGCGGATGGACACTGTTTTGCGCTTTGTATTGGACTGCATTGTGTAACTTTATAAAACTATAGATAAGTGGTTTTTGTTCAGTAGCGTTGCATGGAATCGCATTTCGTAGGTCTATTCACATACAAAAACCATGAGCTGAAATTTGTTGTACGACCCTGCTTTGCTCAGTTGGTGGTGGTGGTGAGTCGTGTGACAGTCAAGGAAGCCGTACAAGTCGCTTATTGAAATGATTCCATACCCTTGGAGTCTTCATCGTTTTTTGCTAGTTAAAATGTGCAAACATACGATCTCTTGTAACATGAAACGCGAGTGAAATAAAATTGCATGCAATTGTTATTAGTAGGCTAATTTCTTATTTTTTCCTTGGGTCTTCGTCAAAATAAGTTCTTGCTTATTTAGGATCGGATTGCTTTTCCAAGATGGAAATAAAAATATTAAAGTCACTTTAAGCATGAGTATCTATAGAAATGTAAATGAATCCTGAGAATACATTGGCCGATACGGCTCTTGTATTATTTTGCAGTTTATTCGAAAACAATTGCTGTTAATGTAGTTGAATCCTGTCCTATTGTACTTCTTCATTGTGCAAACAACGCAGCATGTAGGTGCATTGTCATAATCGTTCTTCAAGTTGTCACAAGAAAATGTGAAGATGCATAAAAAAGCGAACATGATTATTGCAATTTATATTCGGTTCTGATGCGGCCTGCATGACAACCACGCACACGATGCGACGGCATCGGCAGGAGAGAAGACGGGACTAGACGGACAGGCCAGGACAACTCGAGCAGTGGAGCACAAGAAGCAATCGTCGCAAGAACAGTTCGTTTATTGCGCTCGCCTCATTCACTTCTTTCAAGTTTCATCGCGGTCTTCAGAGTTTATTTAGCGTTTTTCCTGTGATCTTCATGTGCCTTAACTACAAGTATCTTCTTCCTCTTACTTCAGGGTAGATATTCGATAAGTAAGTATTTTTACTGAAAACTTATACAGAAGAAAAATTATTTTGAAAGTTGAAATTTAAATCTCGTGCGACAATAAATTCTTTTGCCAAAGAAGTAACCCTGACCTTATCTTTTCTTATTATACTACACCTAAAAACTTTGGTGAAAAAGTTTGGTGATAGTTATACACTGATTATTTTCTAATAAAATCAAATGTTTTGGAGAATAGTCACACGATTGTGCATTCATTGCTTTTCCAAATAAAATTTGTATGCTGATGAGCAAAAAGTCACACAATCGACAATTAGGTCAATAACAAATTATTTGGAATATTTAACGAACAATTGAATATTCACTAAGTGATTAATCTTTGTTCGATAATGCATAATCATTCATTACGTTACACATGAATCAAATATTCACCAAATAATATTTAAATTAGTTGCGAATGCGTACATGAAAACTAAATAACTTAGTTCATATCTAATTGTATAATTAATTGTAAGTTTGTATAACAGCCAGTATAATTTATGTCTATCACGACACCTAGTCAATTGTCCCTAATCAAAATGCACGAACAAAAAGAATAGCAAACAAGCAGTGAATAACAATTAAGCGTCTAATTATGATTTTGGTCTTTGGGAATAAAAGCAAAAGTTGTCGTCGGCTTCGACCGAAGGCATTTTAAAATGAGACCAGTTCTTATTCCGTTATAGTTTTTCATTGTTGCTATCGTTTGTAATTATTCATGTTATTTATGATGTTGTTGAGATATCAGCCAAATTAAATTAGACTTGTTTAGTGATTCAATAAATAAGTAGCTGACAAATAATTCCCATTTGTTTGACTTATCATATTTCGGAGTGCTGGTCGAACGTTAAATTCTTTGAAATTTTGGCATCTTTGTTTAAGATGAAATGAGTGATGAATCTCGCAAAAGTGCTTTTGTAATTTGCGGTGGCGATCTCTTGATTTATTCGCGACGTATAAATTAAAGTCACTTTTTTGTCGATCTCTTTGCCTTTTTTGCAGCACGCATATTCATATTACGCGCATTGTGATGAGGTCAACGAACAAGCAGCCCAAGAACTTTTTCTTCTTTCTTGATTATTATTCATACCATATTATTAGTACCATGAGCTTCATTTCACTCGAATCAAAATCCCAAGAAAATAACTGTCCTCTCAGGATTATGTACTTATCAAAAATTGTATGCTAATAGCACACGCATAAAATGCAATCGCTTCTTGGACTGTTCGCAATTTTTGCGCATATCATTGGAGGGATTAACGGACATGGTCGCTTAATGGACCCTCCTGCGAGAAACTCAATGTGGCGGTTTGGCTTTCCGAATCCCGTCAACTACAACGACAACGAACTCTTTTGCGGTGGCCGACAAGGTATGATTCATGGATGTTGGATGGATGAAATAAATTAGTTAAAAATTATAGTGCAATGGGAGCAAAACGAAGGTAAATGCGGCGTGTGTGGCGATCCCTATCAAGCGCCGCATCCGCGCCCGCATGAAGCAGGAGGCGTATTCGCCAAAGGTATTATTACTCGGCACTACAGTGTTGGGCAGGACATTGACATCGAAGTCGAACTCACGGCGAACCACTATGGCTACTTTGAGATCTACCTCTGCCCAAACAACAATGCTGCGCAGGAAGCAACAGATAGTTGTTTGGACCGGCACCCGCTTTACGTTTCCGGTTCCAAAAATGTGGGATTCCATATACCCAAAGATGGCAAGAAGAAGGCAATCTACAGGTACAAGGTACGACTGCCTGCATATCTTACCTGTACGCAATGCGTCATGCAATGGACTTATTTCACGGGGAACCAATGGGGAGACTGTGGGAATGGCACCACTGCTGAAGGATGCGGACAAGCGGAAACTTTTCGAAATTGCGCAGATGTTGCCATATTGAGTAATGCTGGAGGTGGCGTTCCTCCGCAATTCTCAGACGTTGATTATCCTTACATTCTCTTCTACCGTGACTCTCGTAAACCGGCGCCTTACAATGTGTTCCCATTGATTGTTCGGGAACAAGTATGCGTCGCCAGAGATATATATAGCAGGATACCAGGAATTGATGACTGGTGCCAAACGAACTGCATGAAGTATCCACCTAGCTGTCCAGAAAAAGTTTGTAGTTGTCCGTAAGTAACACTGAAATTTTGTCATATACATGAAAGCTAATTTTTTCTAACTTTCAGAACAACATGTGATGCTGTGGGAACACACGCTGGAATTCGTGCTGCTGATGTCCATTGCATGGATACATGTCTATATTACAAGTCCGATTGTCCTCGTGACAAATGCAAGTGCTATGAAGAATAAGCTAAAAGCAATTACGCAAAATTTTCAGATAGTTTACAGTTAAACTACGCAATACAGATGAAATGTACATAAATTGCAGGAAAGTATTAAAAGCGATTGAATTACTTCATGCTGTTAATTTCTAATCAATATGACATTTTAAGGAATATTCTTGTATTTCGCTCCTCTCTACTGAATAATAATCTTTGAACTCATATAAAATATGAAATGAAAATATTCTTACTTGTACAAATAATACATATTTGCTTGCAAATGTTTTCAAGTTAAATAAGCAATCTTTTTATGAACATTCAAGGTTTTTAAGAGTTTCAGTAAGTATTTATAACATATTTTTCATTTCTTTCGCTTTATGCCTAATATATGAATAGATTAATAACTAGAATCAACATATGTAATACCAATATATAATCGTTATCATTATTGATATACATATGTAGTATTATTGTTTGCTTGCATGAAACTTCTCTCTTCTGTTAACTGCTGAGTAATTTTAACATTATGCAAATTCTCTATGTCGCTTTCTGAGTTCTTTTAGAATAGTTGTGTAAAAAGCGAATCACTAGTCATTAGCACAAATATTATTTTTCATAAAAATAAATACCTTATAAAATTGAACAGTATTTCGCTTCGTTATGCAAAAGAATAAGTTGATTTGTTACCCTTGTCTAATGACCCAGCAATTACACATCTCTATTACATATTAATAAAATAATAATAATAAATAAAATTAAAAATATACAAAGAAAGCATATGAAGTATGCAATAGTTAAATATCATCTCCTTAAATATGTAAATATATATTACTTTGCTCAAAATTCTTTTTTTATTCTATCGAATATCATTTGCTGTCAATCGCTTGTTCTGCATTTGCACGTTGACTAACTTGCGATACACTGACTTTGTATATTTACCGTCGACTAGTTAGCCCAATAAAAAGCATAATTTCCCGTTTCTTTCCCATTTTATGTACTCATTATAGTTGTACTCTCAATGAATAAAATATTTTGTCATACAAAATACGTACGCGCTGTTCTTATCGTCTCTTGTTATTTTTTTACATAAAATAGAATAATTTCCGTACCCCCTCTGCATTTGTCGCATTATGCTTAAAACACTAAGCAGCAAAAATATAATAAATGCATCGCCATCGCATACACTTTTTGAATAAGTGTGGTAGTTTTTTACTAAATGAAATATATAAAAGGTTCTTCTGTAATTTACGCTGCCCGTATCGCTTTTACCGTAGATATATAGAGATTGTATATAAATATCTAAAGCTACGCTAGAAAAAATATCAATTTCAAGCAATTCATCCGTTTCGAATTCAATTCGCGGTCCGTTAGCTGGCGATTAACAATATTTTTGTTGTTAAACTAGTAGTCTGCTCATAGAAAACATAAATATTCCCTAACAATTCCTATCACCAATACCTCCCTCAGTATTAGTTAATATTATAATAAGTGTTTCTTTTTAGTTTCCTTTTTTTGGTTTCATTTCATTTTCCACACACATCTCCCTATCAATTCACGATCGACGTCAAAGTATAGTTGAAGCTTTTTAATGTATAATCTTAACAACTTATTTAAACTTATGGCATAATAATTTGTTTGCTAGTAGGAAAACGTCTTCTTACTTCGTATGCTAGGCGGCAAGAATCGTTTAATATTATTAAAAAGACTTGTTTCGTTTTTCGTGCATTCTCTCGAAAGCACATTAGCTGCTGCGTGTTGCTCTAGTTTAGCTGCATAGTTAGTTGGAAATGTTTGAACTTTTTAACTTGTACTTATAACAAACAATTACTGGCGCTACGAGTAATTCGCCCTAATAGGCAAGTTTTGTAGCTCCTGCATGTGGTGTGCACGGATGTGTACTGATATTAAGAGTGTGATGTGAGTTTGCTGGTTTTGTGTTCCTTTGCGGAAATCTCTTTAAAAGAGGCGCGCCTTTCGTTTGATCTCGTTGCGACGCCACTGCGGCAATCGATAGAAATCCGGCCGTGGACATTGGAACAGCATTTCAAATTCGGCGTCAGAAAGATGTCTCTGTATAAAACAAGATATAAGATTCACTGCGTTTAAGTTCATGCAAATTCAATTTACCTCGAGATTACATCTGTCTACGTCAGCTGGCAGCCGATAGTTAGTAATCATTAGGAGATGATACGGGTAGATCTTTGCCGGCTCGTTGATAAGAGCTGTATGGGCCATATTCGGTAGGGAGCGTCGAACTTGTGACACGTATCCTACGGGGTAACGACCCAGACCGCCTGTATACGTTGTTGAAACGGGCATTTCCGAATTCTGTAATTTCCACAACAATTAAGAAATGGCCATCAAACTCATCAATTTTTCTTTTTTGAAGATGGGAATGAACTTTACGAGACGTTAATTTCTATACAATTGAAATAAAACATGTATCTACAATAACTTGAAGTTTAAAATTAAATGATAGATAACGGAAATGAAAAGAAAAGCTTAATGTACATACCAGCGCACGTCTTTCCACATCAGTGATGGACCCAGTTGAAACTGCAGCAAGAGAAAGATACAGTGTGTGGTTAACAACCTGCTTGCATTTTTTTACATTGATTTGAAAACAGAATTAAGAACAGCTAGAATAAAGAACACTTTCTAATTAATCCACCTTAGATTTTTGATTGGTAACATGAAGAACCCTTCGTCAAAGCGTTAAATCAAGGAATAAGCAACAACAAACGTCCAGAAAAATTTATATAAAAAGTGCGATGCGTCTGCATTGAAATACTCACTGTCTGATTTTCCGCTGCTGAAATCTGTACTGTGGGTTTTCACGCCCATCCCGCTAAACGAGTAATCGCCCTGTGAAAGTGTCATCAACATTATTAGAAGCATTATGGTCGTATCAAAAAACAGATCACACCAAACCCAACAAAAATAATATGGCATTTCAAACTAACAATCAACTATATTTATGGTTTAGTGAATGGAAAAAGACAAACATAATGAAGCACTTATAAATATAATAATAGAAAAATGAAATGAAATACGAATAATGTTGCGCAGATATTCGAGGCTGTGGGTATTCATGCAATGTACGAGTAACTTAATCAGCTCTGCTAGTTAGCTGGAAATAAAAAACGAAAAAGAGAAATAATAATTACTACAAGTACCAGAAACGCGTTTATAATGAAAGTAGTATCTAATTATCAAAATTCATTTGCTGGGGGAAACTTACTGGAATATGAGTATAGCTACCAGCCGAAGAGCTGAATGTGTGGGAGCGCGGCGCCAAGCCGTAACCCGGCTTAGGGACGTGTCGAAGAGCGCTTACGACTGTCGTACGAAAGAAAGAAAAGTGGTGATGAAAAACAACAATAATAGCCAATGGTACAAACATTCATTTCATTACAACAACACAACAATTGCATTCGCGCAAAGATCTTGGCCAAAGAGTTGTGGTGATCAAGAGTAAGTGCATTCGATTCTAAGAAATGTCCTACGACAGTAATGATTGCGTGTGTGTACAGATAACACTTAAGTAAGAGTTTATGTGGGTGATGGATGACTACATTGCGCTCAAAGAGTTGGTGCTGTTCGTACTTACGTAGCCATTGCGGGCGGGCAGCGTGGACGACTTCAAACCGTAGCCCGGTCGTGGCGGGTTACGTAGAGGCGAAACGACTGGATCACGATCAAAATCACGAAACGAAAACACACCAAATAAAAACAAATAATAGGCATTCCATACTAAAGTCATTAGCAAATTAAATAATCAGCAAAAATCACATCAAAACAAACTCATTAAATAGATATTAAAAACCCGACTGGGCTTGCACTTATGCAAACAAAAATTATTTGCATGCTTAAAAACTGCAATAAAATATCCGGTATTCTCGTAAATTAATTGCATGCGTCTCACCTTGGGATTTTTTAAGACTGAGAAATTATATATTCGATAACTGTAATTTTGTGTAAAATTTGTAATTTTTATCGGAACTTTTTCCAAAGAATTGCGGCCAATTATTTTATTTAATTGTTTCGTTGTTTAAGATTAAATAATAAGAGTAACGCAACTCACCATTATAACTGGGAATTTGTCCGATTGAGCGACCCATTGACGATCTACAGCTCATCGATCGATCGAATTCATCATCGTCAAATGGTTTCGGATGGTCGAGATTCCTCGATGGGCTAGCGCCAATTGGCGATTCGTAGCGCAACCGATACACTGGCTCTTTATTAGCTGATGGCGTTCTGCAAATGAACAGCATCCGCTTAATAATTGCGCAAGGTGCTTCATTTCCTGCTTAGTTTAATTTCCGCCGTTTTGTGCAAACACGAAACAAGAAAATAAAAAGTTTTATTCGTACCTGGATGCATTGCGCGGATCTAAATTTGCAGCCTTCCATTGCTTCATCTTTTCACGCTCCTTAACATTCTTCAAGAACACCTTGCCAATGCCGGTGGCGATTTTACTCAACTCCTGCTCCTCCTTCTTCAGCTGCGCGTCTTCGATTTCCTGTGGAGTGCGTATTTCTCCGTCGACTTGATCGTCTTCGTCATCGGACACCGGAACTCCTTTGTATGAGTCTGACCATCGTTTTCGCCGCTCTAAATTGCCAGGTTCACAACGCTTATTAAGATTAAAGTTGATTAGTTGATTTATATTACCAGGATCTGTGTAGGGGTATGGCGGTGCTGGAAAGTCATCACGTTCGATCTTTGGTTTATCGCCTGGTTTGGGCGGCTTCGCACCTGGGAAATGCGCCAACTCAATGGGCTCCTCATTATTCATATGCGGCGATTTCGGACGGGGTGTTTCACTGCGCATCGCGTCAACCATGACCATCATACCGGATTTCGTTTGGCGAAAACGGCCACCACTTGACGAACCACGCAATGAACTTTGCGCTAAAGTTCACAATTTTAATACTTTTGAACGTACACCATTTTCAGATTAAACTTACATGTTGGTCTATGAAAATGTGGTGAAACTGGCGCTTTATCGTATGGATCAATAGGTTTCTTGAGGTAGCCCAAGGATGGCTCTTCAGTGAGGTAACTATACGTGTATATCCTAGAGATATCATCGGCGAGAGTCGCAGATTTGTTGTACTCGCGAAGCACAAGTCCAGGCGAAGGTGTTCGATAGCCATAATGCTAAAATACGCAAATAACGTGCAACTTTCACTGCTTAAATCTGACACCACGAATAAAACTTGTTAAGGACAAACGTGAGAAGATTAAAGTGTAAATAATAATAAAAAATAAATCAACAACAAACCTTTCGAGACATGCTACTCGCGCAATATAAGGAACCGTTCAAGCTAGGTGTACGCGAACGCATTGAAAACTGAAAAAATTAGCGTGCAAAATCAGTGTCGTCACTCTCAATACAAATTAAATTATTATACAAACAAATCAAAAAAGCATTCAAAAGATCAAAGACGTGCGTGTAAACGCAGTGTGATCATATTTTGCAAAAATTCCACAGCCTACTTACTTGCATTTCGCTAACTGCGGAACTGCTCATCCTGTCAAACTCGCGACCGCCATCCGTATCAGTACAGTGACCATTTTGCTCGCCGCTACCGTTTAGAATTTGTCCGTTTTCAGTTGGTCCCGGTCCACATCTCGGATGCCAGATAGCACCGCCTTGCAAATACATTTCTTCGCCATCTCCGAACGGATCACCGCACTTGGTGCAACGCGCGCATGTTGGATGGAAATGATGATTATCACCAGCCTTAAACCAAAATCAATCTGTTGAAACCCACGATCAAATATGGATCAATTAACACGCATATACCTGTAAGACTTTTCCGCTAATAAATCTATTGCAATAGGCACATTTCACACCGAACTGATTCTGATAATCGCGTTCGCAATAGGGGACACCATCTCGTCCCATGTACTCGCCGTGGAGGACCATGCCACAGGTGCCGCACTTGAAGCACCACACGTGCCACTGACGGTCGAGTGCTACGAGTGCTTGACCTTCTTTGAGTTCTTCGCGGCAGCCAGCGCATTCTGCAAGTCGTAATAAGCAAGCATACAAGTCATGAGTCACACGATCACGTTTATCTCCGCTATTGACACAGAAATTGCAAGAACACGTGGACCAAGTGCTTACCATTAGGATTGTTGGCAGTGGTAGGACTACCCAGCTTCGGCGTCGTGCTCTGTTTGATCGGAATGTGCATGCACTTGCCGCAGAGCACCTCCTTGCCCGTATAGGTGACCTTCTCGCCGGATGGGAATGGCTGTCGGCAGCGAGCGCACGTGAAGCATTTCTGGTGGTACGTCTTACCTAACGCACTAACAACCTATGCCACCAAATAAATAAACAAATTAATAAGATTGTCGTCATCACGTTCACCAAAACAAGTCACCTCTCCTTCGACGTAATCACCACATGTCGCGCACTTGCTACCAAAGTTCTTCTGGTAATCCACCGTGCAGTAGTAAGCTCCATCCTTGGAGAAGAAGCCGCCTTGGGCCAGGGAGTTCTTGCATACAGTGCATTTAAAACACTCGGTATGAAAATATTTGTCCTGTACGCGCAGTACTTCTCCAGTGCATTTCTTCTTGCATGTTTGGCATAATGTTTTGCCTATAACAAAAACTCGATTAGATAAGTTTAACGAGCCGGAATAAAGATAAAGTCTAAAAAGTCGTGTTATGTAAGTAAGCGACGTCCAGGTACGTCAGGTTAGTATTTTGTTCGCGTTTTTTATTGCGAATTTTAATTAAGCATAGCTCGCAAACGAGTAGCAAACGTGTTTTTACGTGTAGACTTTAAGCAACCTTGGCAACTGGAAGTGAAATCACAATTCACACAATTCAGTAATATTATAGCATTAAGTAGACATTGTTGGGTAAAAATAGAAATGAAAATTTAATCTAAATTACTCCTCACGAAAAAAACAGTTGATCAATAACCGTTAGAATATTGAATGAAAAATTGCATAACTTTCGCAATATTTTCTCACACACTTTATTATAAATATCCGCGCGAAATATATTTATATAACCCAATTTTGTATATTTATATTATGAAGTTAAGGCATAAAAAGAATTTCAAGTATTCATCAACGTAAAAATTACGCAATTACGACTACTTCCGCTTCAAAAAAATATACCAAACGATGTTTTTTATGTGTAAAATAGAAAGTCTCCCAAGTTTTATGAGTCAACCAAATGTTCAATTGTTATTTAGTGAACATAATGTTCTTCCTACTCGCATAATTGCTTTGTTGCACAACGCTGGAATCAGCCATACAACATTTGCGAATAATGTTACTGAACTTTTCCTTAATTAAATCCCAATTAAACACGTTGAATCACATGACCCCTTGACGTAACATTTACGCGACTTTCACTGATTTACGTTTATTAATAAAACTCTATCTCGCATGTTTATGCATAAACTTTAAAACTTGAAAACGATAAATTGAAATGTTTTGTGTGCGATGATGATGCAACACATAAAAAATATGTTCTGGTTATATTTAAATTTAGACGATGATGTTATGATTATCAGCGGTGACTTATTTTCGTGTTGAACACGAGTGCTTACCACTAGGGAATTTTTAGTTTTGTACTAAAAGTCTCACCCTTTTTCTTTTCGAGCGGTCGATTATTCGTGTTCAGTGTGTTATTATTAATCGTATTCCGCTGCTTCAGCATCACATCGCTGTGATTCTTGTTATTCGGCGGGGGCGGTTGTTGAGTGTTTGCTGTTGTCGTCTGCTCAGCGAGGATGAGCTGTTGCGTGGTCGCCTTAGCGTCCAACTTGTTTTTGTGCTTGCTGCCGCGGAATAATTTCAGCATGGTTGACAATTGATTCGCTTCTCACCGCACAATAACGAGACACCTAATTTAAACGTTATTGATTTAACTGCGAATCGCTGGTGAATTTTCTTGGAGAATTTATACGTAACATGTAATGAACACGCCCTCTTTTTATCGCTTTTGATTTTGTCTTGCAATGGCTTCCGGCGGGAGAACTTCCTCTCTGCAAAGGTTCGCTGGCTGCTTCCTTTCGTCACGTTTTATTTACATTCGTCACCCTTTGGAGACTAAAGTTAGCTTAACGCTTGGTTATATTTGGCCGTTTTTCAGCTCTTACGAAGAACGTCACCATCACGTAATGAAATGACATTGAATTTCATATCAGATTCAAGCAAATCTTGGTGAAATAAAAAGCCTTCACGTATTCGTTAAGCCGAACAAGAAAAGAATGAAAACGAAGCCACAAATGAAAATGAAAACAAATGTGTGCCATATTTATTTCTGCCAAGCTCTTCAACCGCACGAAGTTCGTGCGCGAGTGCATAACGCACAAACATAAAAAAATAAGTAGAAATGCAGTTGGTCATGATCGCCAACTCAAGCCAAGTTCAAATTCTGTAAAAGAATTGCCACGCAACGCATAAAATATAAAGCAGATGCAATCGCAAGATCGGCAGTGCTTGGTAACCGACTGTTACCAGCAAGAAATAAGATTTCTTAACAACGAAAATAAAAATGGCTGCGATAATAAAAGAAAAGACGCATAAATATGTTATTATAAAATAGAAGATTCAAGAAAGTTGAATGTCTAAGGAGAAAACTCAATTAAAATGCGTGTACGCTCACGTTTTGTATTCTGTTTCATGAAGGAGTGTAGTTAATGTACAATGACGCATTGAGGCTATTTTTAAGCTATTTGTATTGCAAGTCTATATCGAATGAATAGCAAAATATTTGCTTAAACTATTTGCTAATGTGCTTTTCCTATGTATTTATTTAACGTTGGGAAATTTGCAGATATTTTTTCCCAGTCTGTGATTAGGATGTAAATAATCCGCTGCTACTAATTGTATTAATTATTCCAATGGTTACACGTTAATAATAGTTATTTATTGAGTTTGTAATTATGCTGTTTTGTTCGTCGCGCTATTGTTTCATGTATATTAATGACACGCGTAAAGTCGTTTGATCTTCACAGAAATCTAATTCAACTTTAACGACTTTACTTGAAACATTCCGCGGGCGTTTTGTTCAATGTATTTATGTGCAATTCTAAACAGGCCGGAAATTGATTTGCCAGTTACAACTGAGTGTGAAATTTAAATTTTTCGTTTAGAATGTAATTTTAAACTGAATTGAGAAATAAATAACTTAAACTTGTTAACATCTTCTTTTTGAATCGGAATAAAACTAGGTAAGTAATGCCAAATCGGTAAACACCCTCGATCTATGCAGTGAGTCATGAGTGTTGTAACTAAATGATTTTATACAAAGTGCAATTGCAACCTCAGCCTTGGCATCCTTACATCTCGCTAGTAGAACTACTACGCTTTCGTATAATATGTATTCCAAGAATCAAGTGTGAGTTTGCTTGATTCATTCATTTGCAGTTCTACTTGACTTTTACTCTATCAATAAAGAAATATACGAACGTACAGTTGGTTTTAGCTACCACTTAGTTATCATTGAGTCTATAAAGATATTGATAAATAAACAATCCTACTGCATGGGAAAATAATCAAATTCTTTAATAATTAGACACACTCTCTCGATGTATTTATTTACGACATAGCTTCGCAGAAATGATTTTGCAAGCTGACGGAATGCAAATTTCAACAAGCGCAACAAAGTCGAGAGAGAAAAGAAGTTGGTGTAATTGCATTTTGATGACACAATCTTTGTGTAATGCCCTTTATTTGAACGACACTAATGACTTTCATTCGAGTGCAGCGTGTGAAGCGCTAGTTCATGACACGTCCGATGCAATTCAGGTTTTGATCGCCTTACTTTGTACTCGTTTGCTTGATACATACACTTGACTGTATTTCATCGTCATACCGTACATACAAAACACCAACAAAACGAGCAAGCATGTTACCTAGAGCCAAGAGGAGAGCAAACAGCAAGGCAACAAAACGTCGATCGTCGATGATCTCATCATCACTCACAACTCATGGCATTCCATTATTATTGCTTTTTGATGTAACTTTAACCTCATAGAGACTCGAAATGCAAACGTGTACTCAATTCATCTTATTTGTTTTTCACAATTTGTACTTGAATATTATTTATACTGGTTTTAATGAAAAATTTCACTATATGTACTCTTACTCTCAGGTCCATTACGGTATTTATTAATTTGCCTTGAACATTACACTGGGATCTGCAGAATTAAATTTTGCGCACCAATAAACCTCCATATTTATAGCGCTGTTTGCATTGTGGGCGCATTTATCTCGTACTCCTACGCGGCTTTCTGCCGCTATTTAAAGCAAACAAACGTGATAAACGTGAGATATTGATAAGAACTCATACGCAGAATATACATTGCTAACACACCGATTCGTGCACTTTGCCAAAGCAAGCGCTTCTCTTCTTTTTTTACTTTGAACGCTTCATACGTATTGTTAATTAACAGGCGCTGAAAAACACATAGCACGTATGGTAAAACCGAGAACGAACGCATTCGAGATGCATTTAAGCTATTTTTAAATTCCTGGTTATTTTTAGCTGAAATTGGTCTGCAGACGCGACTCACGAGCGCTGAAAAACTCAAGAATTTCCTTTTGAATTATGTTACATGATTCCACGCATGTGTTTCCCAAACAAAATAAACGCAAGAAAAAGAGGGCGCGTGCCTGAAGAATTTTTTTTCGCTCATTTATCAAAAGCAATAGCGCAATCAAATTTCCCAATGGAAAAATATGGTAACACTCGGTATTGACGATGAATATGCAAATACTATATACGTACAAATTCTCCATGAAATTTAATTTTCCAAGAATAATTACCAAATGCGTCTAAGAACGCAACGAGTGCTATTAATATTCAAAGACACTAATTCTTTCACTTTTGGTTTAATTTTCGATCGTCGTGAACCACTTTAAAGCACTATGTCCACCTTGCTTGAGATTCCCTTGGAAACTGTAAAAGTGTTGTAATTTCACTTGCGATCCGTACATGAACAACACGCGGAATGTGCGACGAAACAAAACACGTATGCGACCAAGTGGCACAAGCAATGACACGAAAAGAACTCGTTCAAACGTGACACTCACTGCCCGAAATGTACAATTTTTACTCGACTACAATTGAAAGTCCAATCACTTACCGACGTGCTACGTATCACTAAGCTAAATTATGAATGCCTGAACAAACTCTCTGCTGATGCAAAGAGACAAAACACGCGCACGAAAAAACTTTGAGTGTTTTAAGGAGTAATTACGCGAAGACGATTGAACGACCGACACTTCAGAGTCCCTGACGTTAAACTGAGCCTCATCGCTCAGTCGACTGCGAGCCTTGTGTTCGGCTACGCTTGCGGCTGAGGCGGATTAACACGAGATCACCCAGCTTAACTCAACTTTACCGGCAAACGTTGAATGCCGCTGCGATGAAATAACAAAGGAGAAACGCGCATCCAATGTAAATAAGTCATAAAAGGACAGAGACGTCGAGATATTGAAGCTCAGTCGATGAACGTAATTTCAACCGATGATTCACGCGCTTTTTGCCAATTGGACTTTTGCTTACTGACGAATGCCAATTAATGATTTTTAAAACCAAACAATAACAAATGAGCCATCGTGATTATAGGCAACATTCATCACGCCTCTATCAATTTAAATTTTAATATTTACTTAGCGATAACCGTGTTAGGAAAGTAGATTAATTAAACAATAGAAATGATTTTAAATCAATAGATCTATCGATCAATTGGACATTGTGCTTTTATCATTCACTTTATCAATAACTCACAGAATTTAATTTTGTTCAAATTTCCCACTTTAAACTATGAAAATAATTGCGATGCCAATTAAAATGCATAATAAAACATCCAATTAACAATAACAATCAGTTGTAAGCAATTGCGAAGCCTACCTTTCATTGTATTACATAATGCGCAAGTAATCAAAATCGTTGTTGAATGCGTCAGAATTGTTGTTACCACAATTGGTGATGATCTAATTGTTAAACAAACACTTGGTCCTATGCTCCTCTTAGCATTTCTTACATAATGACCATGTGATGATGGTAATTTTCTTCTAGAAAATTTGTTTACCTATCCAATTTTTCAAATTATTATTTAAGAGATAAATAATTAGTGAAACTCATTCATCATCATTACGAACAGCAAGTTCTTACACTGGATAAATAATTAGTGCGTAATTAATTTCATTAGAGACGCGAAAAACAGTAAACGATCAACTCAACTCACGAGGAAAAAACACATCAAACACCCAAACGAGAAAACGTGCGTAATTAGAGTAATTAGGAGCGTTTAGTTATTTGAGTATGCACACTTTGTCTCTCTCTCTCTTTCGAATGCAATCGTTTAATTACCTCGACCGCCCAAACATTTCCAAACTGAAATCATAGATAAAAGAATTAATTTGTGTATCAATCAACATGTTTAGCAGTCTCATCACATTAATTCGACTGCGATATTCGATGACATATTAGAACATGACACATGTCACTCATAATTATCATACTAATAACGAATGCATTTCGTCATCGGATTCTTTCGTCTTCCTTCTTGCGTCTATTCATCAATGAACGAATGAATGAATGGATTTAAATTGTATGTAAACAAATACGTTGTCATCCTAAGGATCATTAAGTGAGTGTCACAATAAATCACCAGTTTATTGATGATTACTCGTCGTAAATTTAATTAATTCTTATTACTCATCAACGCCGGCTACCACACTTTTCCGTCGCTTTTTCTTTTGGTGCTCTTTTTGTCTTTTGAAATGTTATCGGTGCATTACGTACTTGAATGACTTGATTACCAACGCGACCTACGCGACCCTCGGAGGTCACAAAACAAATAAATTGCAATAAACACGTCGACTCTTCATAAACGTCCACGCTGCTCGTCGGAATTTTTTATCAACTGGGTCATTTTTATTTATGATACTTTTGTATAATGCAACTTGCTAGTCCAAAGCGCGTACGCTTTTTCACTGGTAACCATGGTAACAGCATGGTAACCATTAAATTACTTATGAATTTCGATGGTAACCAACTTCTTCGTTCGGTTACCAGCCTGCAACGGCTGAAAAAGTGCTGTTTTATTTGCTAAACTTGTGGTAAGCATAACAATAACAATGTGTTATAAATATGCGGTCGCCATAACAACATAAAATATATTAAAGTCGCCGAGAATTATTGGTAACCACGCGGGCTGTAACTAGAAATCGCTTAAACAAAGCTATGCCATCGTGATTTGTGCGCCTCGCTCGTAAATCGTGACGGCAAATCGTTTAAGGGATAAAGGAAACGATTTAAGAAGCGCACTGTGGTGCAATCAACAAAGTCACGAGCTTCGTCGTCTTCATGACGACCACAAGCAGCGAGAGTCCGTTGTGGTCATGCTGAAAATGCTAAACTCCAACACACATCATGACCGCAGCGAGTCGGAGACAATGTTTCAATGTCAAGAACGTTTGAATACTAATGAGAAAAGCAGCCAAGTCAAAGAACAAATCAATTCCTTGGAAATGTTTAAGTGCGCGACTTATTAAAATTACATATGTACTTTACTTTCATCACCGACAATCGCGCAATTCCCCTCTCCCGTACATTGTGTTTACTTATTTCTGACATTTCGCTTTCGGCGCTGGTTGGTTCGATGCAATTGCAGCTTGCGATGAGTAATAGACGTCCGATGTGTGCGTTTGTGCCCGTTTGGTAAATGAAATGGTAAAAGGTTAAAGACCCGGGAAGTCAGTGCGCGCACGCAACACGAGAGCCGGCGCGGCGAGCTCAGGAGGAGGTTGTGCCGAGAGTGCAGAATGCAACGGCAAAACGCCAAACGGCGGAGATCGCCACGAACAAAACGACCTAACATATCGTGCACGCATTACTCGTGCATTGCACACAACATTCACTCTGATATGCTTCAACGAATTCGATGAACATTGTGATGGTGTTCTTCGCTATTCGATTACCAGCAAGGATAAGCACGCAAATCATCGTGTAAACTTTGGCAAAATTCCCAATAGATTAAATTCTCATTCACGTAATAATTTCAAGTTACACTCTATCAAATAAAAAAAGTGATTTTTAATCAACAACCTTTTAAAAAGGCGGCTAATTTAAGTGACATTCGCAGATAACGTTCAAGTACTTTAATACACATCCGCGCAATTCACGACGGCACAATAAGCCTAATTATTTGATTGTCCTATCATTCAACGATTGACAATTTCCAATTGTTCTCGAACCATTCAAGGACTCTCTTACTTCGTCAAAATAACATTTAGTCGTGTTCCTCGACGGTTACATTGTTGGCGGACGCACCATCAAGCGTGAATGCTTTGCTTTAATTACATGAATTCGCACTTTACGACGGCGCGAGAATGAGAATATTTTCCAATTTAAATTTATGACGATGACATAAAAGTGATAACCAGTCACTCACTATGTGGGGGACAGTAGACAACCAGGATAAATGGTACACTAAAAATAGAGCACGAAAAATATGCACATACACGTGAATTAATTTCGATTCAAGGCCTTCTCAGTGCAAAACTACATTGCTCAATCGCGCATTTGATATGGCCACTCGTCTAGTGCCCCAGTAAAAAATAATTGAATAAATTACCGAGTGTTTTACGAAGATAATGATCCAATTTATTGAATTTCCCCCGTTTTTCCTCGCGATAAAAAAGTTAAATACGTATTTAAAGACTCTGTAAACATGTAACCTTCATGAATATGTATATGCAATTTCAGCTGTAATATTTTGTATTTAGTTCGTGTTTTTATTAAAATCAAGTGAATTTGAACATCACGTGATGATTTTCATGCTTGAGAATGAAAAAGCTATAATTTATTAGCTTTCAAGTCTCCCCCGAAAACGCAATGCAATTATTTATGCACCCACGAGTAAGTAAATTATAGTCTATTTAGATGAATTCGAGTAAATGTGTGATGGTTTAAGTATTTCCTCGTACACACGACCGAAATACAATGATTATTGTAGCATGTGAAAGAAGTAAAAGGAAAAATCATCCAGCCGTATCACGCGCACGTACTTGGGGTAGGCACACGTATCCTATCCCTCGAATATCGATTTCCGACCTTCACGTCGCGTTCACTTGCGTTCCGGCGTTTTGCATTACGCTTCCAGCTAACCGGCAAAGTTATTTAAAGAATAATATAATAATTTCTCAACATAATACAAATTTAAATAACAAATGACACCGACATTTCACTTACTCCCCAGAGAGGTAGGGATGAGCCTGAATTTTCATAGTCTTTCTGTAATGTCGGTAAAGTCATCACCCCCTCTTGTAAATCGAATCGGACGATGGCTTTAAAGGGCATAGACAATTAAAGACCATCTCGATGGACTGATGACTAATTGCTATCACTCGTAGTGATGCGAGTGTGGCGCTTTTGATAAAATGGGTCAAAGGGCGTTCGCAATCGCTCGTTCGTTTGCCCGTAGCAAATTCATTGGCACACTATGCGTGTGTGCGGACGCGTATTTCGTTGACGATACACCGGATTCTCTAACGACTGAAAATAGGTACTACTCACCCATCGTAAACGCAGTCTAATTGGATTACTACTCCGTGTCCTTCGTATCCGTATATGGGCAGTGCACCCCCTAGTTGCAGGTAATATCACAGCAGGCACTGAATTCACACATGCGGTTCCCGAGGAATGGCTAACTAAGTCTCTTTGTTATTATTGTAGGAGAGAATTGGTCAATGCGCGCACTCACTGTACATCTCACTAAGGTCGTTCGCAGAGTCAGTGCTATTTTTTGGCACGCGTACCGGGCCCGCCGATTGAGCGACTTTCGCGCACCGTGCCGCTGATTACAATTAAGTTTTTTCGCTGGCAATGCACGCACGCACAACGCGCCAGCCACTGCAATCAGTATCGCACTGACTGAAATTACAGGAGATGCGGCTGGGTAGCACCGTTCGGCAACGGGCGACGCGACATAAGCCGCACTGTACTAGAGTTTGCAACGACAGCCGCGATGGCGGTGGAGGAGATAGCGACCACAAACTCAATGCCGAATTTGGGTGACGCGACAGAAGCTCCCCATTCGATCTCGCGTAACAGAGAACATGTGTGTGGAGCAGAAACAAACCTCGGAGGAGACCAAACCAACCGGGGACTCACCGGCCCCACGATGAGCATGAAGAAAACCACTGATCAGCAGTAGTGGTGGGGATACACCCCGATATGTAACGCCGAATGCAGACGAAGCTATAGACGACAAATCTAACATACAGGCCGAAGGAAATAATCACGATTGCAATTGCGCCAAACAAATTTAAAATTATAGGCAGGACAATATAGGATAATACTTTAGGTTTTACAGCAATGACCTTAATAAAAAATAATTATATAAAATGTACCATCGCAGCATTAAATTTAAGTTGGGAAGTTATCCTTTAAATCTCCTCGAATCTTCGGATACTTTTGAACGCTTTTTATTCTAGATTCATTTTTTATAACACACTGTGTTAACAATATTTATAATATTTTCAAATATATCTTCATAATGAATAATAGTAATAATAATTAATAAAATTCTAAATATTTCTCATCTCTGATAATTTATTATCATTATATAATAATTACTCAATATTCGTTAATTTCGTTTGTTTGCAATTGATTTAGGAGCAATTTTGAAACATTTTCCCTTCCTTTCGGCTGTCTCTCTACTAAGTAATTGCGGAATGAGTGCTGCGCAAAAATCACCTCTTTCTTTCATTAGCGATTATAGTTTTAAGTATTAGCTTTCACAAACACCCAACGTGTAATTTGACGTATTAGAATTTAATTGTTCAATCACTAGGCAATAATGCTTTTCAAATGATAATAATATTATACACCGAAGTATGCATCCGAATTGCATAAAACCTAAATCGAGGCGATTGAATTATTATATTATTCGAACATACTTCACAAATCTGAAAAATATTTCTATGTACATGCCTTCTTACATTCCCACGAGCGTAAATAAAAATAAATTCGCTAATTTTCGTATCTATATATTTTTCGCTTTCTTCGCCAACTGCTAAATCTGTAATTATTTCCTTTTATACCATAACGTACTATCTAGTGTGTAACGAAAGCAAAAAATAATTGACTAACGCAAAACAAATTAGAAAAACATCGAGGGTATGTTTCCAAAGTTAACAACAAAACAAAAAAGAAGCAACAACTATGATAATAAAACGACACCGTGTAGGTGTAGTTCCTTTTCTCCACCTTGCCACAGAATAACTGATAATTACATGCTTTTGCGACTCCTGCGCGAAAAAAATAATAAATAAATAAAAGCCATTATTCCATTGCTATAATTTGTATATATAGATATATCACTGCGCCTGCATATTTCACTTTAAATTTAATTTGCTCTATCTAGAATAGATGAATACGCACGGAAATCTCGACGAATGACGCTTTAAGGAAACGCAACAATTCATTTAACAACAACGACAACGATTTCAGTGATTTGTCAATCAATTGATCATTAAGTTAAGAGAGTTAGCTTTTCTTTGTTGGATTAGTTAGGAAAAATTGATTGAGACGGATGCGCATAACAAGTGCACACACGGCGACCACACACGCTCACACCGGACACGTTTGCTTTGCCAAACAATTTAGAATCACATCCAAGGCATAACTTTCGCTTCGCTTGTCATGGAATCTTCTTTTCAACTACGACCCCTTTGCTTTACTCTTCGCCATCAACCGAACGCCTTATTATTATTATTAACAACAGTACAAGTGCGTGCTTTATAGCTGCCTACAATCTATATGAATTCTCTTATTGTGTCATGAGATTGATTTTTCTTTCGATAAGAAATATACAATTGATGTAATGAAAGAAGTGAAAGAGAACCCAAGAAGTACGTACTGCGTGCGTATTTAAAATACGCTCCGCTGATCATCGCACTGGGTGAGAGAGACATGGTGCGGTAGGGTGGCGGCGGCTGCTGGTTGGTGGTGGTTCGATGTGTTTTCTGCACGACAACAAATAAACAAAAGAAAACAAGTAACCGGATAAGCTGCCCACTCATCATCTGCATCATAAACGGGCCGACGTCGACTTATTCAGCTTTCGTTATTCCTCATCGGTATCACCGTCGCTGGAATAGTCTTGAATTGGAATTGGCCGAACAAATGGAGCCGATGTCATTTGACTAAAAATAAACATATTCAATCAACGATAAGCATACTTGGTGCATTGTTTTACGAAGCGATAGTTTCGCAAATACAACGAGAAAATAATAAAGTTTACTTACACTAGTCGTCGATAGTGATTCAACCATTCCTCAACCATTTGAGCAACCAACAGTGGACGTTTATGTAGGATTTGCTGCGCGACAAGTATACCATTCTCAGTTTCACATACATCCAGCCACTGACGCAAGATATTCTCCTCTCTTCCGAGCTATCGACAATTTAAAATTTTCAGTACTAATACAGCTACATTGAACAAAAAACAAACCTCTGATTCAGTTAGAAAATGAATTGGCAGCAATTTCCTATCACGATCCATGAGTGGCAGAAAGGTTGATTGCATCTGATCGGCGTTTTGAGAGCTCGGACGACTATCCAATCGACTGTAGGGTTCT
The DNA here is from genome assembly GCA_030264675.1 of Anaulacaspis nigra. Lineage (NCBI taxonomy): Eukaryota > Metazoa > Arthropoda > Insecta > Coleoptera > Staphylinidae > Anaulacaspis > Anaulacaspis nigra. The sequence continues at coordinate 163,681 of JARJDV010004325.1, forward strand.
AGCGGTACAAGAGCAGAAAAATGACCTCGCGTATAGCCCAGCGCAATCGGTGTACGCACGCAGAAACTCTGCTCCCAGAGAAGTGGCAGATAAACGCCCTCGAAACGTGCATATCCCAGAGCCTCGCCTCGGAAACTCTTTACATATTTTACTCCATACACAATAATAGGGCGGCGTAAAATATGTGCTAGGGCAAACACATGTAACTGCTCCAAACTGGTGCCAGGTTGTCCGGCCAGCGACAACAAACTGCGCCAATCTTCTTTCCATTGACCTTCCTCCAGAGAATATTGCAGAAAAGACGCATGACTCGCTTCGTACTCCTTCCAGCGCGGATAGAAAATATGCCCACCTTGACTCAGACTCTCAGCGAGCGCACGACGAAGCGCATTATCGCGATCAAAAACACCCCAAGTAGCCTGCATGACGGAATCGAGAAGACAATCGCCTGATGAACGATTCCACAATGCATACAAACGTGAGCCGAGACGCACCGTCAAATCCAACGACCAATTTATCACAGCCGGTTCACTTTCAAGTTGTTCTTGCGCATCTTTGTCGAGCAGTTCGGCAAAGAGCTGTTCTTGTACTGGTCCAGGCAATTCCTCAACTTCTGCAATAACCCGAACTATAACGCCAAACACAACGAGGAAATACTAAAGCACGAACCTGCAGGTAAAGCAAATGTAGGCAACTCGGTGACGAAATTGCAGGGAAAGTTTCCCTTCCGTTGTCGTATCGTGGTGGCGAAATGTCTACGAATGTCTGCTGCCAAATCCGGTGCCACATAACTGGGTACACGTTTTATACCGGAGCCAGAGCCCTCGATTTGTGATAAGAGCACCGCCAACAGATCTTCGCGTTGAAAGCGAATCGCTAGATGGACAAGTGTGTGCCCAACGTCAAAGGCTGACGATCTATTGAGGATGGCCACTTCAGAGGCGGTCAGAGTACGTGCTGGATCGCCACCAGATGACAAATAGGCCTCGACTGGATTTGGGTCGCCTTCAATAACGCCAATGCAAGCATTCAACCAGTTCCAGTCAGCATGCCGACGAATATGACGCAACTTTCGCTCATATTCGCAATTGTTTGATGTTTGTGATATTGAAGATTCTACAATAAATGGAATGTTGGCATCCTAATCTCAAGAGAAATCGGCAAGAAAAAGTTGATTGACACACTCACCAATTATATTCGGACTCGTACGAATGCGCTCTTCGCGTGGCGGTGTTCCCACATTCTGCAAGTCACGCTCCGGTGACGACAATATAAGACTAGACGCTTGCGAGCGCAGCGTGTTGTTCGCTGGATTCCCGCACATTGCACACCTTAAAGATCTCGGCCAGTTTTCATAAGTACATACCTAAAGAAGTATTAATCGTTAGTGATATCTCATTGTGAAAAGTGTCATTATCCATACCATGCAAATCCACTTGTGCTCCTTACTTCGACGACTATTCTCGAGATTCGTAAGACTCGCAGGAGGGCTGTTGTTTCTTGACCGAGGCAGACTTTGAGCCGCATCAGAATGGGGTGATATTCGTAGTGGTTGTATATGCTCATGCAAATTATTTGCATGCACAACTGGCATGGCAGTATTGCATTGAATGCAGATTTTATCCTTGGCGCGATTGACAAACGTGCAAGCTTTGCACGACCACTCGCTGCCGTTATTGCGATTGTCAAAAGACTCAACACCGCCACCGCCTCCACCACCAGACGCTAAATGCGTCTCGCCAGCAGTACTATCATAGAGGCCAAAGATATCTTCGGTTTGGAACGGGCGTGGTGCTCGACACATCGTGCATTTGATTGCCGAGGGGAAGTTCTCGTACGTACAATAATCGCACACCCATTTTGATTTCGTGTCGCTCATCATTCATGCGCCAGGTGATAGTAAATGTAATTCTTTGCTGGTCCTCCCAATAGATAAATCAGGAACTTGTCCCTTGATGAATGTTGTGACAATAAGGTGCGTGAACGCCACACAATTATGCAAAAAGATACGAATAAATGAAAGGAAACTACTGTATTTACGTGTCGCCGATCTTGGTCGTCGATTAGGTAAACAGCAGCCGAAATGGAATCGTCATGAATGTGTCATTGTGTGTTTTCGAATGCCGTTGAGAGAAGACACACTTCTTGCGTACGACGTGCGACTGTTGTTGTTGCCTCTATATGCTTGTTTATGTCACAGATGATAATGATGCTGTTCACCCAATCACTTCTTCGCTCGCGCGCTATCTCAAGCAGCCGCATAAGTGTCGTACTGCTGGCCAATCAGCCATACAGCATGCTTCTTATCATACCTGCAACAAATGATTTCGTATAACATTAGCACCGTACCAAACCACTATACGAAACAATGAAGCAATAAATTTATTTGGTTAGAAACAAAATGGCTGATGAGATTTATGTGCACTCCTGTTGTTTATTTTCGCCACATGCCAAATGAAATTGCAAGGTGCTTGTGTCCAATGCCAAACATGTCACGTTGTTGCACATCACTGCATCACTGCATAGCACCGTGAATCATTTTTATGTAACTGCCAAAAAAGCACTGTGTGTTTTTACACGCTATGAATGGCCACTGCATATGGAGTGTATTTGGGGAATGCTCACCTTGTGGCAATGCTCGAAATGAAAGGGGCACGCGCCAAATGATCGTAATTGAGCGTGTAAATAATATGTATGGTGTAAAACAATAAATTTAGATACCATTGGTACGATCTTCACGTCTCCTACACACTGCGTTTTCTGATCGTATAGACTACGACGACGCTGGCAAACCGACACAATCACACAACTGGCGCACACCACACTTCTGTCCACGTTAGTTCTTTATTTATCGCGCACCCGTGACGAAAATTTGTTATTATTTTTCCTTAATATTGATGGACGACGATACCACTCAGTCCAGCACGTATAGTCGTCTGTATCTGTCATATTGCTGTCATTCTGACGTTCCGACTGTCATACAATTTCATTCGGCTGCCTTCGCGCAGCACTTGAGCGCCATCACAATAACAAAGTCTGTTTCGACAACAATATAATGAGAACGGTTGTTTGAAACTTCATAAAATACAAATACAATTTATTAATAGCTCTTGGACTAATTAGTAAGCTATGATTGAGATTATCTTTTACAAGAAAAATAAATTAATTAAGAATGTGTACGGTTACAGCGCCTCCCTAAACTTGTGCACTGTGGCCAACGAGTTCTCTTCCAAGACGATGCTGTACACGTTCTTTTGAAGCGGATAGAATATCTAATTCGTTATCAGCGGTGACTGTCCTAATTGGAATTGCATATCATGTCGATCGTAGTTATCGGACGGTGCTAATTCAACTTAGTTGATAAGTGTTACAAATTCGGTGTTTGACGGATGCTGGTGTGTCCCATCTCGTGCTTTAACTCAACTACAATTTGCAATCTTTGGCATGGCGGGTTACGAAGTACTATGTTACTTTTATTAAAATGTAACATGCAACGTATTACTCGTCTCAAAATTTGGTAATCTTCTCACGCTCCACCACCAATCGCCGCCACTCAGCGTTTTCTGTGTACACAGATGCAGCCTTGACTTCTCGATCATCGCTGTGTCGTTGCCGCCGCCACCGCCACCGCCGTCGACTTCGTTCATTGCCGCGCGTCGTGTGGCTGTGCACGTGTAGTGTTGTGTGCAGTACGTGCATTGTGCGTTTGTGTGCAGAGTACCGAAAATCTAAAGCTCCGTCTAGGGCAAGTGAAAGGAGAAGGCCTAGGCCTAGGCCACCGCATCATCCCCGTCGTTTCTGCAGGTACCCGGTGTGTGCATTATTATTGTTTTCAACCCTTCGGAGTGCGCGCAATGCTTCATCCTGGACGTGCATGAGTGAGATAGTGTCTGCTCTGTTTACGTAAATAACAATACATCATTCGCTCAATCTCTAACCAAACTGAGCTCGCCTTCAGTAGATGAGCATCACGAGAAACAGGAACGCAAGGAAATCGTCTCGTTGAAGTGGAGTGCGATTGTTAAAGAGTTGTTTTAACAACTGGCAGATCGAGATCTGCTGACACTGCGCCAACGACCAAACAACCCCAATCATTATACTCTAGTACAAATGTGGAAGCAATTGCAAATGGGACTTAGAGCGTTCTTGCTGATTGCATCACGAGTATGGAATTGCTTGTGTTTCATGGTGAAGAAACAGACACGATCAGTGAGTGTGACGTTGTGCCTTAGTGTTATCGGTATTGTGCACTTATTTTATATTTTTCTAGATAATCCAGCATCAATCTGTAAAGTATGATATATTTCCATTATCGCCATTATCGCGGCATAGATTAAGTGAGTTGCAATTTTTTAATACATGTAGTTTAAACTGATACGTATACGTTTGGTTTTCATACAGGCATTGTAAAGAAAAAGACACTTGTCTTGGACTTGGACGAAACGCTGATACACTCATTTCATGATGGAGTGGTTCGGCAGACGGTACGGCCTGGGACACCTCCAGATTTTGTCCTTAAAGTCATCATTGACCGGCACCCGGTGCGCTTTTTTGTACATAAGCGGCCGCATGTTGATACGTTCCTAGATATTGTATCTAAATGGTACGCATATTTCAATTTAAGGTTTATGTTGGGTGTTCAATAGGGATATGTTGCAGGTATGAATTAGTTGTATTCACTGCAAGTATGGAAATATATGGGAAGGCTGTTGCGGATCGACTGGACGGCGGTCGAGGAATTCTGCAGAAGCGTTATTATAGACAACATTGTACGCCTGATATGGGCTCCTATACGAAGAATCTTGGTGCTATCAGTAGCGATCTCTCCTCAGTTTTTATCCTAGACAATAGTCCTGGTGCTTATAGGGCCTATCCAGGTACATTTTGATTACTCTTCTAATACGTCCGTTCAATGCCACCCGCAGTATAAAATTATATGCTCGAGAATTACCGAGCATATTTTCGAATTACAATGACTAGAATAGTTATATAATCGCACAGACTGACCGTCATATATACAGAAATAATTTTAGAGCATGAATAACATGAAACATTGACAAGATGTTTAGTCATATTTGTAATTACTTACAGATAATGCCATACCAATAAAGTCATGGTTCTCTGATCCAACGGACATCGCGCTACTCAACCTTCTACCTGTTCTGGATGCGCTGCGATTTACGACGGATGTGCGATCTGTCTTATCACGCAATCTGCACTTACATCGTCTGTGGTAGATATCACAACACTTCTTCATCCATCCCCATTAATCACATCTCTGAGTTATACATCTAAACGCCAAACAAACAACAACAACATTCGCTTCATCGTAAAAAATTAACAGCTGACGACTACACGTCTAGTGGGTAAGACCAGATTTTTCTCATTATTTGTCTATCCCTCGCTTAAATTCAAACCCCCAAATTCCTATCCATATTTTGCATATTTCTATCAGCAACAAAAATATTAATAATTTGTTTCCTTTAATAGCCCTAGGATGGTAAAGAGTATTGGGGGCATGGAGCATACTGATCTGGGAATGGTGACATTTCCAGTTGAGAACAAGCCAGTGTAATATAGTGAATCCACAAAAGCTTTTGTAATTGTCTACAAAACTCTCAAACGAAAATACAAATCAATAAGTGACTAACGAACGTTTTGGAGTTCGTGTGAATGATGTATGTACATGGAGATGATGTGCGCGAGCGTTGTAATTAATAGCTAAATTATTTGCGGGACTTAATTTTGATGACTAAATTGAATATGATGATAACAAATCTAACAAACAAATAAAGTTGAAATTATATGTTACAATAGGGCATATAATAATAAGTATTTATGATTTGAAAATTGGCCAGGAGATACAAAGTCTTACAAGACAACAAACAGGGACTTAAAAACGAACTGGTTCTCTAAATAACTGGTGAAATATGTACAGGGTGCTCTCGGTAGATAGATCGAATACGTACACACGAAAACAAATCGTTAAAAATTTATAGTAACTGATGTGCAGTTACGCACACCGATTATTCAGTTACTTTAAAACATTTACAATTGGATGTGTAAATAAAAATTAGCGACGAAAAAGTGTGTCACAAGTTGATCTATCTTATCTCAGACACGATTTTGATTGTATCAATTAAGGTTTGTACAATTGATATTATTGATAATAATATAATTTATAATAAGTGATGTTTGCATCGAGACGAATCTCGCTACTTTTTGTGAATTTCAAGAAACGAGTGCTGTGTTCAAGGAGAATTTTGTTGAATTTATTATGAATGTTGGAAAATTATGCAGAAGAAAATTCATAATAATACTGAACGATATAGTTGCAGAGTCCACAGATGCATTTTCGAAATTGCTTAAAGATATTATTTAATTCCGTTAGCCGCTCTTCTTGTCTTTTTTGTTACTTTTTCTTATACGTTCCCGTTTTTCATTATTTTATCAAGCTTCAAAATGAATTGATTAAATGTGTAAATTAGTAATTTATTTTTATTGCTGATTGTTTGTGTAGATAGTTTGTTGTTTTTATTTGCAAATGTAAATGTTCGATATGTGCAAGAGTACAATTTCATTTTAATTTTTATTTTTTTAACAATGAGTTTTAGCGCGAAATATAGCAACCAAAGATGGAGAATTTGCTGATTATGTCTGCTTCCTAATTTGCTAGTTTCGGTTTCCTACCCTCATCGATTTTTGGCACTATAAAAATAAGTAATCACTCACTAGTTATTTCAGTTCATTGATTACGACACGAGGTAAACAAACAAAACAAAGGGACCTAATTGTTTATCAACAAAGCGTGTCGATCAGCTGTTTAAAGTAACAACAACGTTTTATTATGGCAGAAATTTTAAGAAATGTTTTAAAGATGCTAAATTAAGATATTTTTCTAAAAGGCATCGCTTGGAAAGAATTTGCAAGACAAGAGACCGCTTTAGGTTTTCCTTTTCGAATGTTTGAATGAATCAAGATAATACTCGTTGTATTATAAATGACTAATTGTACATATAGCGAACTAGTTCTAAACAGTTTTAACAAGTCAGTAGCGCTCTAAGTCTCTTAAGTAATCATTAGGCAAATGAGAAATAAACATACAATGACGATATGAAGTACAATGCCGCGTTGTTGCGGACACAAAAAGCATATGTACAAAAATTGTTATGCAAATTATAGAATCATCTGGTAGGATAGCGCTAAGTATAACATAAGATTGTCTAGACTCCTTTTTCTAGAGGTATTGATGCCTCAACTTGATATCAGCCATGAAATGAAATGAAATGAATAAATTAGCTTAGCAATTATTTCTACCAATAATATAAATATGAGGAATAGTTAAGATGTTTTTCCATTCTATTCTTTTCCGAGACAAAACGTTTAAATGTGTAGTTAAGATAAGCGTCTAAGAAGTCAGAAGATGATCTATTGATTAATGTTATCATTGAAGATGAAAATGTTTCAAATAAACGATGAACAAACCAATGTACGTTGCGTAAAGCTTAGTCAACCTGAAAAAATTAAGATCGCAGTTCAAGGACCAGCGAGCGAGTATATCCACTCCATTTTCCATATTTATTCGTAACAAAATAACATTTAAAAGACTGTTATATATCATATATGTATAAAATAATTCCCAGATACATAACCATCTTATGTATTTGAGTAATATAAAATGCAATAAAATTTAATGTTTCAATGCAGAAACTGAAACTGTGATAATGAAAACAAAAAATCGTTCAATTTAATAAACGAGTGCGGTAACTCATTCAATGTAAATGAATCAAGTCCATTCAGGAGTCATATTAGTATGTCAATTTGAAAAACATTAGAATACAATCACATTAGACCGCCACTCGAATCAGCTAACTAATAATTTTGTTATATTAACATTACTAAGTATTGCGCGTTTGTTTGCTTGCTTGTACGTGCATGGACACTGCACTCGTATCACTGCCGCACAACGTGGACGCAAGTTCCCCTGTTCAATTGCTATCACAACAAGGGCTTTGGGACAAAATTCAAAGTTAGGAGTTGTTTAGTTCAAGGCTTTATATTTATACTCACATTATTTCCAGACTACTATCACTTGTTTTGGTTGCATGTTCTGGGTCTGAGGATCCAGATCCTGAGCACAAATCCATCAATTCCTCAGACTTGGGATCTGCTTCTGGTTCATTTTGCACACTTGAGAGTTGCCAAGCAGGAATTGATTGTGGAACTACTGGACTATTTGATACTGATGGAAATTGTTTCCTAGAAAAATTGTTGAAACATTACTTACTTGAATTATAGCTGCTACTATGGATAGAGTACCTAGATAATAGAAGACCCTTGACTGTTGCTACATCACCTTGTAATACCTCCAATTGTCGTTGCATGTGAGACTCAGAACCTTGGCTAATTCTATCAACTTCCACCTTCACACTTTGTAAACTGTCCTTGAGCTCAGTAACTGAGGTATTCACTGATTTACTAAGTTCATCAATTGAATCCTCTACTGACTTTTTCTTTATACCAAAGAGGAATGGCTTTATATATTTCTATAATGGCAATATCATAACATCAAGCAGGTAAATGCAATTAATAGTTACTCTTACCTCATAAAATTTGTATATAACATAAGCCACAATACTAAAGACTGCAGCATTATGCACAATTTCCTTGATTCTATCAAATAAACTAACTTGCAGCTGTCTGCTTTGGTAATAAGGTACTGGTACTTGTGGCGGCAGTGGCGGTGGCGTCCGCTGCAGGTTCTCATGCTGGATATATGCCCCGGACCGTTCACAGGCGAGCTGGACCTCTTGATCAGTGAGGCCCTTTCGCTGGAGAAACTTTTGTTTTTGTGCTAATGCTGTGTGGACCACATTTGGGTTGGTCAAAAACTTGACAGCAGTCTGGATCTGTAGAGGGCAAACATGTGCATTCCTTCCTATAGCACTATCGTGAGAATACTTACAATTTCTTCACGTGGTGGACTTTGGAAATTCCGATCCAGTTCATCACTTGTCGACATGATAATGCTAGTTGACTAGGAAACTCTAGACAGATGATTGTGTTTATGTAACTAACGCCTCGCCAAGCACACCGCAGCCCAACACTACCAAGACTCGTTGATAAACGCAATCGCGGTTGTTGCTCACAATCACTCACTAGAATAGAACAACGCAACGATGACACTGGCATAAATTATGAGTATGCCTAGCTAATAGGAATAAGTATATATAAGTGCATCACTCCGCGATACAAAACAGAACAAGCGGAATGAACGAACACAACCAATACGACAGCCTAGTCATGTTTTGCATAAAGTAGGCAACTCCAATAATTTGCGTGCACACTAAAATCTACAACGCAATTCGATTGTTGCAAATATTGAATTTATTGTATAGTAAATAAGCTCATTAGAATTATTAGCTTTTGGTCAAAGTGCATCATGCATTGTTTATTCCGTAGATGTTTTTGTTCAAGGTGATCACATATAGGCAACTGCCACAACTATATACTGTTAACCAAATAGCATAAATCAATACAGCTTATAGCAATTTGAAATATGAAGAAAGTGAAAGGCGCGTGAAAGAATATTACCTCAACTAATTGAATAGCAACTAATTAAGTCAACATCCTTAGAAAAAATAATCTCAACCATAACCTTGCACTACAAACCTGAATTTTATGCATATGTTTAATACACAATTAAGCTGTTATTAACTTACAATTTCTATTGAATTATAAATGTATTTGCGTAGAGCGCGTCTGCAAACATGTGATTAACTTTTATATATCAGACTTACGCTAATCTCGGACTATTATCACCGGTCTATACCACTATAATTGCAACTGGCAATATGAATAACAACAAACAACCAATCTTATTCTTATGATAATTTTGTTTTTGCGGTTGAACTCAACTTAAAAACTTTTCGCGAATGTATATTATATATATATGATAACTATATATGCATTGACAAAGGTTATTATCATTAATATTGCATATTGTCCATTGGTAATAAGTACCTGATATGTTTGCTGGTGCAACTGAATATAAATAACAAGTTCAATAGCAATGTTTAAATATGACTAATGTTTTAACGATTTCTTTTTAAGGACACCGCAGAGTCGAATCTAATTATTTATATGTTATACTTAACCAATAACTCTTTCATGACTAATATTATCATTGTGATAATTGAAAAGATGATAAATAATTTTATCAAAAAATCCAGTTTTTCTACAATCTTGAAGCCTTTTCTGTTTGGCTTTGGATAAGTACGTTCCCGATAAGTTAGACAGTAGCACATATTTTAAAGCAAGTAACGCAGCAAAACGAATTATTTTACAAACATTCAAGCAAATAAAACGACCGTGTTAAAATCTATATATAACAGTTCTGTCCTAAATAATGTATCAGTTGAATACATAGTTGTCGAGTGAAATTGTTGCTAGTTTGTGCTTATTAACAATATTTTGTTTTGCGTATTAGGACTTTGGTTCTACGGTGTTCGAGTGATTATAAAACAGCTGTGAATGTAAAATAAGTGAAATCAATTTTTCAAAAGACGGAATAAGGTAAGTTCATTGAATTCTAGTTTAAAATGATGCAATTATATGCAAATAAGCTATTATGAAATAGTAATAAATTACTTTTCACTGCACCAATGAATCAATCATTGTTTATCAGCGCAATAAATACGCGTAATTACCTGTTTCTCACGCTATAAGAATCACATATGGATAAGACGCATCTCAAATCATTTTTCATCATTTTTGGAAAAAACAAAACAAAAACATATTTAACCTTACTTTCAGATCATCATTTTTATTGCAATATTGAGTTGTAAATAGAGAATGTCGATAAACTAGTGATTTTCATAATGTTTCGACTATGTTTAAGATGCGTTTGTGACAATTTGTTGCATAGTTTAAAGTTTTCTTAAAATTTAAAGATTGGACCATAAGACGCACCCAAAATTTGTGGTAAATTTTCTAGGTAAAAAGTCATATCTTTTCATCCGAGAAATGGAATATAATCGATTATTCTATGATGTTTTGAGGAAAATTTCATAAAATTTAATACTAAACTGTGTCACAGGAAGGACGTAATAGCCATAGCTAACTATAAGTAAACAGCGATAAATTAATAAATTAAATTTAAGTGTACTACAAACAATGTTTACAATATTTGTTTAATAGTATACAATAGTAGTATACGAACTAGCAGATAATTTTTTAATACGCCTCTATTGTAAAAATTTGGTATTTTGACATTGTATTTGTACTCGCTTTAAACATTCGCTTATCGCCAATCTTATCATGGGTTTTAGCACTAAAAGTAGTTTTCAATTAACATTGAAGGATTTTACGTCCTCAGCGTTTCAATTACCGCCAATTAAGTGCTCAGGTTTTACTCATTTTGTTTCGAAATATTTGCCGTTGGAAAGTTTTCGCCAATGAGAAAAAGTCACTTGCTTTAACGAGCAATTTATCAATTGAAAATAATCGTAACAAGTACCAAGCTCATAATGCTATTTATATTTGCATTTGCCATGATTACTAAACAGGGGATTTGAATTATTTGTCATTATGAATCGCTTACTGAGCGCCTTTAAGCGAAGATAAACCGGTTATTTGTAACATCGTAAACAAAATTATCCAACACGCTCGATCATTATATAAATGCAGAGGGAATAATGAATTGTTAGCTTATTCCAACTTGTGCATTTGTTGAATAAGTATCAGCCGCACAGCATCCTTGACCAACTTAATCGCAGGTGCGACGCGAATTTCTCTTTGTTGTCATTTGCGAATTACATTTTAACGACGCCGGTCATATTTTCAGATTGTTTTTCATTTCAAACATCGTCAAAATGTTTAAGTATTTATTGTGCGCTACAATTGTAGCAGTCGTCTTTGCTCAGGTAAGTTGAATTGATCCATAAGATAAACTCACCCTCAAAAATGTTTTCCACGTAGGAGAAAGCGACCGTCACACTACAGGGCAAAGCTGTGAAAGGTGTGGTAAACTTCACCAAAGTAGATAAAGGTGTTTTAGTTGAGGGTTCCGTCAGTGGATTGTCTCCGGGTAAGCATGGATTCCATGTTCATGAATTTGGTGACTTATCCAACGGTTGTGCATCCACTGGTGCTCATTTCAACCCCTACAAAGTGAGTAAATTACTGGCGTTTTCCTCAGAGTATTAGCAAACGTAAATTTGTAGAAGAAGCACGGCGCACAAGATGCCGAAGAACGTCATGTTGGTGACCTGGGCAACATTGTCGCGAATGAGTTAGGCATTGCGAATATTTCTTTGGTCGATCATCAAATCACTTTGGACAACGAATGCAATATCATTGGACGCGCAGTTGTTGTGCACGAAGGCGAAGATGATTACGGTCTTGGCGGACATGCGGACTCTCTGACAACAGGAAATGCTGGTGGACGTGTTGCATGCGGCATCATTGGCAGATTGTAATTATTTGTCCTTGTTTTATATTTATCTATGAGCACCTGAAATCAGCGCTATGCTAGAGTTAATAGGCAGCAAACTGCGAGTGAATACTATTTTGAGTATTGTTGTTGAATAATAATGATTAAAAATTTACGAATTTTACAATCCTCTTTTTGTATCCAGAATACTAATATGTTGACTGCCCTGTCACCCATATTTGGGTGACACGTCACCCAATTTTTGTAGGTCTTGAGCATATTTCCCAATTAATCCATTATAGCGTCACCCGTCTGTAGCCTGATGAATATTAAATTCTTCAGGAAATAGCATGGCAGTCAACATGTTAATTTTTTTAAATTTTCTTAATTCTCGGAAAACAAAGATACTTTCTGTAGTGAATGAGTGTTTGAATTATAAGAGAAAAGTTTTAAATCGATATATATTAGGTAATTGCTTTCTCTTGTTTCACTTTATCAAAATTTGCAGTAAATAATTCATAGGATGTGATTATAAAGTAGTAATACAAATTTTAATTTTTTATTTCTTTCCCACCACTTTATAAACCTAATGCTCTATCGGTTTTCTTTTGTTGTAGGTCAAGTCTGGGAATTGCTCCAACACCAGTCGCGGCTGTGTTGTTCCTCAGCTTATTCGTAACATGTTTATTCAATCGTTTCCATTGAAAAACCATAAAAAACGACAGCTCGCCTGAAGTCGTCAGGAAAAAACGAAGGATCTGATTATTTATTGTGTTTGATGATTAATTCCTGCATATTTTAGATTTTATCGTTGTGAGTAATTTACTTCGTTTTTGTTATGTTGATTTATATGCAAGTACTTATATGAATTGTACTTTAATATTTTGTTTAAACTTTAATTGTCGAGAAAATCAATTAAGGAATTTACCACTTATTTCGTATACAATTTCTTTACGCCGAGTTATAACTAAAATTAAAATGAGGTGACCTTTTGTTCGCCAAGTCAAGCGAAGTTTGCGTGAGTAATTTTCATTTGGAGCAAGAATTTACTCAAGCATTTTCCTAATATACAATATGTTTAGTTATTAGACAAATAATAAAAGAATTGTTATATAAAAATATTTTAATCTGTTAAAAATATATTCATAAAATAAACACAAGCTGTTCATAATTTATTGTTATTAATAAGTTTTTCGTTTTTGTCCTATTGGCAAAAAGATAGGCTTACTTTGTTTGCCTGCAGGACGATTTTCGCGTCTTTTAAGGCATTCAACACGTTTCTTTTCTTCCAAGGCTTTTTGATATTCTCCTCGATCAATTTCTTTGATCATTTGATCTAATTGCTTTTCAGTTAACTGTCCTGAAGCGAGCAAGTGTAATTCTTCTTGCAGTCTTTGATATTCTGCCTTTGCTGCTTGAAGACTTTTCCTCATTTCAGCCTTCCTCTCGCCAATGAGCGTATGTATTATGATTTCATTTGGAGATTCAGGAAACTCTAAGCCGGAGCCGCGTTTTTTACGCTTGGGTGTGACTAAATTATCCAGCAAGGCTTCATATTGAGCTGCACACTTTCGGGGATTGAACCAATCGACAGGTTTACCATCAGCGAAAGGCTTAAGGCATCTGCTCACTGACATCCAGTTATGTTCACCGACCCTTGCGATAGCAAATGCCAAATGTAATTTCTCGCGAATTGACCACTGGTCAAGTGAATTTACCACTGTTTCACGTTCTTCGCTGTTTGATGTCATTGCTTCAACTTCTATAACTATTGTTTTATTGTTATTTTTACATAACCCATTTGCATTGTATCGTTTAATTGTTAGATACAAAGGTTACTTTGATAATGTTAATGTGTGAAAAGAATACAATTGTTATTGTAAACAATTATCAATAATATTTACTAATTGAATTGGAATACATGTGGGAAAATACCTAGTGCTTCCTGAGTGCATTCCAACTATAAATCAATGATTATTTAATTTAACGCAGTTTCAGAGTGCCTAGAAATTTATAACATGATTTTTAGACCAAAAAAGTCACTTTTATTTGGTAATTTTTATTTATTGTTAACATAATACTAGCAACTTTCAGTTCTTAGCAAAGAGTTTAAAAGTAAGACGCATCCAAAATTTGAACTAGGTAGAAACTGTCAACTAGTTTGGGAATTATCATAAAAAATTAGTAATTTCAAAATTAGCTGCAATATATGTGAGAAAATACCTGATGCTTTAGTGAATGCACTCCAAGTAAAAATGAATGATTCTGTAATTTAATGCCGCCCTAGGATTCTTCAATACCTTCGTGGGTTTTGGTCGTAGTGTGAAATTTATCATTCTAGCACAATGTTACAGTATAATTACCACTCCCTTGAATAATTTACACCTCATAAACAATTAGATCAGTTGGAATAATTAATTATTTTGAAAGTTAAATAAGGTTTTTAATTCATATAAGAGCAAGCGAGACGTAAAGGGAAAGTAATGTTTATGAGCAAGGTGTGATTTTTGTGTTGTCTTTTCTCATATCCTTGTATATTTGTAGCGTGCCTGCACCATGTTCATACATGAACGTAAAATTTAAACCCAACTTTATGAATCTATTAATATTTTTTCTTGCCTACATTAATAAGACCTACTTTTCCAAAATATATCAAATATCCTTTAACACACTTTCTTTAAGAATTATAACTTGTTACCCAAAATGACTAAGCATATTTATTGTCTAATAATCTCCCCGAATCATTTCCGGCTCACTCAATACAAATGCGTCCCTATCCTAAAATACAAGTTGTCCGTATACTCGTATTCCAAATTAATAGTCGACGTCGTAAGGGGGAAGGCCTTAATGTGTTTCACCTGTCACTCAAATCTATAATAAAATCTCCATACCCAAGTCTACGCAAATGTTCGTCATTAATGCTCGAACACTGAAATGAAATGCAAAAAGCTTTTATTCGCGCATGACTCACTCCATGCATTCTTACAAAGGCGAATCTAGAATCTTTTGCGTTTTAATCAATCCATACACCTATACGAAGTTGATTTCAACTCGGATAATAAATCAGAGAATGTTATGTGTCTGCTCATTTATCTCAGTCTATCCAATGGTTGTACGCATAAATTTTGGTTGTTTATTCGCGCCTTTCTATACGTACGTAGGAAATTGGGTTCGGTGTGAGTTGCACGTGTGCGTGAAAAATAGGCAAAGGGCAAAAGTATAATTAAGGGCAGCGCGCGAAACGTGGACGACACGCAACTCTAATAACTCCCACAAAATTACACACTTTCATTGTTTCAGACGTTACGATGGAGTTTAATGACCAAATCTACTTCGTATTGACCTCCCTTACTATCTTAAATTGTATGAACTAAAAAACTAATCATTCTGCTTGTTCTAAATACCAAAAGTCAACTATTTCACCACAGAAAATTGGCAAAAGATAAATAAATTTATTTAATATTCCTGATATGAGCGTTTTTCGATAATTCAGTGCAGTGATTTTGTTTGATAGGAATGTTAAGTGTTGGAAAAAGTTGGAGGGAGCAATGAAAGCATTTCTAAAAATAACTGCATAAAACCATTATTGCGAATTGTGGCCAGTTGTCATGGTGAACACTTGTTTCACAACAATCGTGCATACGGAGTTCAAAAGCTCCTTCAAGTTTTTCTTGTTGTTTGCTTGACTCAATTTGTCCAATACGCTCGCATGATTTTCGTCCACGCTTTGTCCACTATGCGATGCCTCCCACCCCATTACATTTTTATTCCTATTGAGGAGATGCGTACTATACAAATAGTTGCAAGTCAATAGTAATGACTTTCCTTCTTCATTTCATCCCCGTTCTTTCCACACAACTTTGCATTAGTACGTGAAACGTAGAAGGAACTTCTCTGTGTGTGTTACACTTAATAGAGAGCTGACCATCGCGGAAAAATTCGATGCGCAAAAAGTCCTGTGGCTTTAAGGATACGCACGTTCAGTCGTTCATCGCACGCAAGAAGTGAACAGTCACGAACGAGCTTTTGGCTTAGTCGAACAAGATCTTTTGTCTTATTCTCTTCATTTATTATAAACAGTAGTAGTTAAAAATGAAGGGGTGTACGCCAAATATGGTGAAGTATTTACTTTTTGTGTTTAATTTAATTTTCGCGGTAAGTCTAATAACTTTTAAGCCATTTTTTGGAATAAATTCTAAATCATGTTTTTAGATTTCGGGTATTGGTTTAGTAGTGGCAGGATCAGTGGTTCTTTCAGATGTCTCGGAATATAAACATTTTATGGAAAGTCGCATAATTGCGCCGCCGATTGTCCTGATTGTCGCAGGCGCTATTATTTTCCTCGTTGCATTTATTGGTTGTTATGGTGCAATCAGAGAAAATTACTATTTGTTGATTGCAGTAAGTGGAGGAAATATTCAAAAGAAATCAGTTTTCTTAAAGAATTTTTAAATAGTTTGCAGTATTCCTGTTGATAATTTTCATCGTTGAACTTGCCGTTGGAATTGCTGCTGCTGTTTATAAAAATGACTTCCAGATGATCCTGAAGGATTCTTTGCGTTCCTCAATGGATAAATATCATGAGAGTAAAGCGGATCGTCTTGCTTGGGATAATATTCAAACTAAAGTTAGTTAATAGGATATTCACTAGAAAATCATGACAAGAAATTTTAATTTTCAGTTGGAATGCTGCGGTGTTGAAGGACCAACTGATTGGCCAGACAAAAGACGACCTTATACATGTTGTCATTCCATTCGTGAAAATGCTGATCCACCTGAAAACTTTCATTGTCAAGATGCAGCAGCAGGAGATGATATTTTGTATTCAAGCGGGTGCTTCGATAAGTTAAAAATGAAGGCAGATTCAAACGCAAAGATTCTTATTGGTGTTGGTATTGGAATTGCGTTTATTCAGGTAAGTCAAATAATTAATTTACTTAATATTTATTTATCTTCACCCTTTTTTAATTAGCCTAATTTTTTTAACTTAAATTGCATGTTAAGTTGTAATTCAGGCAATTAATTAATTAAATGTTTTATAGCTGGTTGGAATACTCCTAGCATGTTGGCTCGCTTCAGTGATAAAGAATCGTGCTGATAATTAAATAGATTAACAACAATTCCAGTGGGATAAATATTTTATCGTAAATATAAGTTGGGTAATTCTCGGAATTAAATGTACTCCAGGGGTAAATACAAAATGCGACCGCAATATTTATAAAAATTTACATCTAAGCCGCGATCATTATCCAACTACAATTCAACTTCTAATTATGAATTCATCCGCGCGTATTCACACTTTTCAACATAATTGCAAAGCATTAGAAAATTAATAAATTTATGGATGTTATGAATATAAATAATATTTAACCATGTGAATGTTAATGCATATTAATATGCTACTACGTTATAAACAAATCATATTCTATTGATGTTAATATTGCAAGAAATATTAAAGTCTTATAAAAATTATATACGCTAGATCGATAATGACCATAATTTACATTCTTACTCGTTTATGCTACCGATTCGTAGAAATATTACGCTTGTATAATATTCTAATTCTTACTTGTGTTTGTATGTAATTTCGTGCATTGTCAATAAATTATCGCATCGTTTATAGATTCAAGTTTTCTTCCTTAAAGTGAGTGTGTCATGCAATTCGTAGACGATAATAGCCGGTAAATTACTTCAGTTATTTTTTATGATATTGATTTTCAATCTGTACGTATACAAACAAATTATGTAACAGTTATTAAAGTACCAAACTTTTAATATTAGTGGCTTTATTATCCTGATCAATTAATGCTGATCGCTTTCGAAGTGTTCATTAGCAGTCCATCCATCTTATCGACATACCGGACGAAGCGTATAAGGATCACAGAAATAATATCGCAGGTGCGTGCAGTTCTTGATGAACCTTGGATATCCAGGACAACATGCACGTGATCCATCGAGTTTCACTCTTTCTGCATAGCAGCGTGGTGGATGCGTCCAAATTGAGGGACCTTTAATAGCCATTTTAAATATTAATGCCTTCTTCTTTCTTTATTCTTTACAGGTTGAAGTTATGAGTTTATAAATTGGTTAAAAATCCACTGAGAATTTTGAGATGTGTCCTTCGTACCGAAATTAGATTTTTGATGGAAATTATTGAATAAATATTTACATTTTTATTTTTGTATACATTTGTTTCATAATAAAATTCACAGCCATGTTAATTACTGTATTTTCCGGATCATAAGACGCAATTAGTGACAAAAAGACAATTTTTAAGACAATTATTTGAAAATTGTATTTTAAAGTAAATTTTGTATTATACTTTTCGTTTTTTGTTAACATAATTTAGAAAAATTAGTGATTCTCAGAATATTTTGACTACTTGTACCTAAGATGCATTTAGAAACGATCTGGTCAGTACACGATGTCTTAAAGTTTAATTTTTTGATAAGACACAGCATAATCGCAGTACAAGACGCACGCAGTGGACTTTAAGTATACAGTGGTACCTCAACATACGAGTGACCCTACTTACGAGTTTTTTTGAGACACGAGCTCTGTAGCCGTCGATATTTTTGTTTGAGATGCGAGCAAAATTTGAGATA